>JAVSBV010014062.1:0-12402 GCA_033117975.1 Parotocinclus spilosoma
AAGAACTTATCCAGTGTGATCTGACGCGTTCTCTTGACGGACTGCACTTGAACAAAATCAAGAAAGTGGTGGGCGTGATCACCTCCAGCTGGGTTTGTTCTTGTCAACACAACTTTTCAGATTTCCTGACCTTTATTAACAGCATAAATTCTCCCGGGGATTCCAAAAATCGCTGATCTGCTTTGCATCCGCTAGGTGGCGACTTGTGGCTTCTTTTTCTTATTCATTCCCATGTTTTTTGGTCCGATTAAGCGGAATTTTGGTCCAAATAGGCGAATAACATTACACGTATATAATAGGATTTGTTTCAGTATTTTAGGATTTGGTCCGAATAAGCAGCTGGTCCCATTAACCGGTGGTCCAATTAACCTGAATCGACTTTATTCAGTACGTGACATTACTGAACTATGGACCATATTTACTTAATTATTAAAGTGCAATGGAATATCCTGAAAGGTCTTTCTATTTATACAGTCAAATCCCAGAAACTAAATACAGCAGCAGATCTGATTTTCTTTTGTTCCATGTTACCCACATTTCCTTCACTGATCTTGTGTAGTCGCTAGATTTAAATCTCCAATGCTCACCTACAAAGCTGAAAACAGTTAATTTAAACCCCATTTCATACCCCATGTATCCCATACCCACCCAGACTTGAGCTTGACTTGACTGGTCCCTTCACTCCTGACCAAATGAAGACAAACATCATTATTCTTCTCCGTACAGGCACCCAGGTGGTGGAATGAGCATGCACTGTATGTCAGAATGCATGGTGCTGTCTTCAAACAGTGACTAATTACTCATTTTTTTCACTCTGAATATAAATAAGACACTAAAAAATGCAAAGAAAGGTTTTTCTTACATGTTGGACTATAGGCTATTTAGAATGAAATGAGGTAAGCATTCTAAATGATTCTGTCAGTCGCTCTGGATAAGAATATTTGTTAAATGTAAATTAGGATATTGTAGATGAACTGCACACGTTCATGTTTGTTTCTGCTATAATAATCAAATGAATTGAAAGCCAATTGGATCAGGTGTTTGTTTGGGAATGTGGATGCAACATGTTTAAGAGTTGATTGATTCAGAAAGTTCTTAACAGATTAATTATAAGATTTTAACAGCAATCCTATTGCTATTATCACTTTCATTTTTGTCTTTGTGCATAGTCTCACGAGCAAGGATATACAGCAGCAGCAGTACAACAGCCACTCTGGGGCTCCTAATACATGCTGCAGGTACATTCAGTAACTCTTTTCATATACATGTACACTAAACAATACACCATGCACTTTAAGTAGTAATTACAGGTACCCCTCGTTTTACGATGGCCTGACAATATTTTTACTTTACAATGGGAATCAGATAATAAACATAAACACATTCAGCAGTAACCATACTATGAATTTGAGATTTTTGTTTTTTCCTCTGGCGAGCGTTACGCAGAACCTTTCTGCACTCTCCCTTGCTAAATGAGAAACTCAACAGTGTGTGATGTGGGAGTGATGAGCACAGGGAAATGTCAGGGGCCCAACAATAATAGTTTTTGTTTTTTACTTTCAATACTTTATTATTAAATAAACTTTATGTTAATGATTTGTCCAACCGTAGTTTTAATGTCAGCAAGTTTAAGTTAAGCAGTGCTGTGACTTATATAAACATAAACTGTACGTACTGTACGTATTACGTCCCTGTGTCAGCCGGAAATAAACCGACAGTCAGTGAAGCGGAGAGCTTACCAAAGTATCACAACAATAGATTTTGGAACTTTTTACAATACCGTCACCGTATTTAAATACTGTGTCATACAGAAATACCGTCATACCGCCCAAGCCTAGTACATATTGATAACTGAACTTATAACATAACCCAGATGCTATTTGTACTTCAAAGACAACACCAGCACAAGGAATTGTCCTTTTTGAGGAATTTTCATTGTACTTTTTATGTCTTTGTAGCTGATGGAATGGCTCTGGGTGCAGCCGTGGCATCATCCCAAGTGTCAATACAGGTTATTGTCTTCTTTGCTGTGATTTTACACAAGGTATGAATGCCTTAATCCGTATGATTCATTTACTGCAAATAATCAATTTGACCATTTTTTTACTGCAGGATCACAAAAAAAAATATTAAACCTGAAACTTCATCTGTGTGTGTTTGTCAAAGAATCTTGTCCATTGTAATTCGTGACTATTAAGACCTGCCCACTGTAATCATCTTAGTGCATATAAGCACAGTACCAGCCAAATGTTGCTCAGCATTCAGTCAGCTCACACTGATGTTGAATGTATTAAAACAAATGGTGTGCATGATCAAATGGTTTAAAAAGGTTTATAACCGTATTGATAAGTCTAATAACCTAATCAGATCATAGACGTAGCATACCTGTTTTGAAAGTGCTATTCCATGTAAATAACGGTAAGTTTTTTAAATGTTTTTTTAAGGTTAGTTATTACATGTGGGCTAGATTAGATCCCTTGAGAAAATCCCCACTTTAACAAAGCCATTTAACCCAAGAACTATTTAGAGCATGAAAACTATTTTGACTAAGTGACTCATTCGTCCTCTTCTTTTATGCCCCAAGGCTCCAGCAGCGTTTGGTCTCGTTTCATTCCTAATGCATGCAGGTCTGGAGAAAAGCACAGTACAGAAGCATTTGCTGGCTTTTTCCTCAGCAGCACCACTGCTGGCTATTAGCACCTACTTCATACTAAGCATGGTAAGAAACTCTTGCATTGTTATCCATGTAGAATAACTAAAAGGAAATACACTTAAATATTAGTCAGATGGGCAGCACAGTGTCTCGGTGGGTAGCACCGCTGCCTCATAGCAAGAAGGTCCTGGGTTCAATCCCAGGGTGGAGAGGCCTGTCCGGGGCCTCTTCCTCTCACAGTCAAAAAACATGCATGTTAAGTTAATTGCTGTCTGTGAAGTGGCCCTTAATTTATGACTGTGTGTGTGTGTCCTACAATGTATTGGTTCTACATCCAGAGTTGCCGGGTGAGCACTGGCTGGCCCAGTGTGGATTCAGCGGAAAATAATGGATGGATATTAGGCTGATTTACCCAACCTATTTAGGCAGAAGTGCCTAAAACCCCCACCCCACTTTTCAGAGACAAATTGTGGTACTAGATCATGGTATAATTTTATTAGTGTTCAGTCAATTTATCAAGTTTCTTCCTTGCTCTCCTAAAACAAATCTCACAAATAAATGGTTTGCAAACTTGCCATTAATTTGGTTGGCTTCCATAGAGACTGATCCTAACTCCATCAGACACTTTTGAGATGAACTTGAATGGCAACAGTGAGTTAGAAGCATCAGTCCTTGACCTTACAGTCGTGCTCCAAAATCCATGTGAGGCAAGTTGTTGTCTCAATAGACCCCCTGTTTCATTCCCAGCCCAGACTCCTGTGTGGAGTTTGCATGGTCTCCCCATGTCTATGTGGGTTTCTTCTGGATACTCTGGTATCCTTGATGTGTTTGCTCAAATGGTGTCTCTGTGTGAGTGACTGTGTGTATGTGCCCTGTGATGGATAAATGCTCTGTCACGGGTTTAGTCCCTGTACTACTCTTATTAAGCAGATTTCAGAAATAATTGTCTGAATGTATAAACATTCTTTTGGTCCAAAACCAGACTTTATCTGAACAGCAGTTTTAGAGTTTTCATATTGCTTCGAATTTATGTTGTATATCTGCTCTCGCTCTCTGTTTATAAATCTCAGACTGGTGGATCATTACAGCAACGTCTCAGCACAACAGGAATTGGCATGCTGGTCTCCGCTGGAACGTTTCTATACGTGGCTACAGTGCATGTGCTGCCTGAGATTACCGGTAGAGGGCAGCAGCAAGCCGTTCACGTACACCACCATGCAGAAACTGGACAGTACCGGCATGCTGGACTTGGGTTCATGGAAAGCCTTACTCTTATCGCTGGAGCTGGACTCCCTGTACTTTTGGCTCTCGGCCTGCCTGATGATTGAGGTTGTAAAATGCCAAATGTTATTAATGCAATGGGTTGCATTATTCCCACATTTTTAGAGCTTAACATGTCAAAGTTCACAGTTATTTGCTGATCTCAATCAACACAACATTTTCATGCTTTTATATTTGATATACATAAAGCCTAATAGCAGGCATGCACTACTCTGTATTGTATTTTAAATACAAAATATACACACAAACACAGTGGAAAGATTAACCACAGTGCAAGTAAGGGAGTGGAATTGCAGTGGAAATAATGCAAGCCATCATTGTTTGGCACATTAGAAACCAAATTCCTGTTATAAGTTAGAAATGAACAACAATAACTGGATTACTGAAATAACCTACATCTGATCAAAACAAGTGACAGGGAGCAGGATAATGACCCCAAACTTTACAACTACGTGAAGACCAACAAATATCAAAATTTGAAAAATGTCATGGACTTTCCTTCAACTGACCTAAACATCATTGAGCATTTATGGGGGCACACAAACAAAGCTAAGCATTCAGTTCCATTTCAAGATACTCTTTGGACTAAAGTGAAATTATGCTCAGTATGCTCATTATTATCCACATACTCAATCCAAGGCAGCAAAAAAGGAAACATATCAACTATTCAAAATAATTTGTAATTTAAAAAAAGACTGTATATGATCAAATCTGATCAAAACAGGAACCTACTTTTGCCCACCAAGGGTTTTTCCATCTGAAAACATGCACAATAATATATAAATATGACATGAGCATATTAGTGACATTTAGCTAAAAATAGTGCATTGTTAATGCTGCATAGCCTAGCCACCAGTGTGTGAGCAGTCACATGCTTACTCACAAGCTTTGACTGGGAACTAACCTTGATTCAGAGAAACACTGCATAGACATCAGTCTGTTTAGTCATTGGACTGTAGTATTTCATGTACTCGTGAGTTCAAAGTGTTTACAGCGAGCAATGGAAAGATACTATAAAATAAAATAAATATTATACGACGATCTTTGATTATGATACTATAATTTTGCTGGTGGGTAGCACTGCTGCCTCACAGCAAAAGGTCCTGGATTCAATCCCAGGGTGGAGCGGCCTGGGTCCTCCCTGTGTCTGCATAGGTTTACTCTGGGTACTCTGGTTTCCTCCCACAGTCCAAAGACATGCATGTTATGTTAATTGTCTCTAAAGTGGCCCTTAGTGCGTGACTTTGTGTGTGCGTCCCATGATGGATTGGCGATGGATCTAGGGTTGTTCCTGCCCTTGCGCCCAGTGTTGCCAGATGAGCGCCGGCTGGCCAGCAACCCCTGGTGGATTATGATGATGGATGGATGGAATCTTTGCTGTTTTGAATCTGTTTATTGCAGTCCAAAATGATTTCCCATTTTGTTGTACAGATGTTGTAAATAAACAAGTATTTATGATACACATCTGTTGCTACCCAGAGTTTTTTGGCCTTGTCCTACCCCCTCTCCACAGTCCAGATAAATTTAGGGTGATTAAGCATTCTAGTGCAGCAGTCATGCTGGCATGTTTGGTGCTACGAGTTCATGTGCTGGTTATACAAAGCCTATAAATAACGATCTGTTACAATGCACGTAAAGCCTCTAGTTGTACACATACAATAAATGATATATGCAGATACCTGATAGTGTGATGGAATGTACTGGGGCTATAAATATACCTTTCTGCTCATGCTGCGCAGATCTATCTAACTGTCGGTCTATTTGTATCGGAGGGTGTTTTGTTGATCTGTTTAAATGAAAATTTTACTCTCATTCCTTAGTTTGTCTCCATCAGCTCACACTTCAGCTCTTGGCTGTGCTTACGTTCCTTTGCCCTCGTTCGTACTGCCAAGTTTTTCCTGGCATCTGTCTGACTCCACATCCCTCTGTAGCATCTGTGTACTCCTACTTGGCCTGCGTTTTCTCATAAAGACTCGTGCACTCATTTCCTAGCACCACCTTAGGGGCAAACAAGAGTCACTTGATTAGTTCTACAAATTTGTAGTCAACACAGATCAGTGAGATTCTCCAGCGACCTCGCATTGTAGATTCAACATGTCCCTTCATTTTGGAGTCTGATCAAAGAGTGTTTGATTTTTGTGTTAGTGTCGTTTATTTAACAAATTAGTTAATGTCCCTCCTGCACATTCAATGACAACACTCAAAGTTATAACGAAACTAGTCATATGCAATCAGAACAGGGCCAAGTTAGAGTCATCAATTTACCTTATGCATGTCTTTGAACTGTTGGAGGAAACCGGATAGCTGGAGTAAACCCACCCAGACACGAGGAAGACATGCAGACTCCACCTTGGGCTCAATCCTTGGACCTTCTTGCTGTGGTTCCAGGGGTGGTAGGGGCAAATACGTATTCAATAAGATGCATGCAGAAGAAACCTTGACTGCAGGTAGACTGCTAATGGAGAACTCATAATCCTTTTAGAGATGGGAAAGTCAGTTTAATCTAGTCCTTAAAAAAGAAACTAAGTACAGGACTACTGTCCATCATGTCCCAGGCTCAAATCCCAGTGCTGCCACTGTCAGGTCTTAGAGCAAGGCCTTTAAGTAACTATGGATACAAGCATTTGCTACACGACCAAATCTAAGCATACCCTAATAGTATTTTAGTAAAGGCCTACGTACCTTTAGGGTTGCAACAAACAGCTGTCTTGATCGTCGTACAGCCTAGTGATTATTGGAACGAATAATCTATTATTCTGATCATGTAGCGCTCAATTTCAAGCGATTCTCAATTACCGATTAATTTCAAATTAATCAAACACCAAATGTTTGTGGCAGATTTGTTCACCAGGAACAGTTAGATTAAAATGATCTTTTGTTAGCTTCAACTTTGTTCAGCTGCCTGGACGACTCAAGGCGAGCAGAAAACCATTTACAAACACTTTCGTGTTCAGCATATTTGAACACACTTGTGGCCTCGACATTAAGAAAAGATGCAGTGTTCAAAATTGTAAATGTTATTTGGAATGTTAACAGGTGTCGTGATGTGTTTGCTCTTCAGATGCTCCAACATGGTGGATCTAAGGCTATATTACAAATGGTACAACTGACGATCTTTATTTCAGAGTAAAGCATGAGATGCTCTCACACTTTCCCAATTTTCTTCCAAAGGCTGCCATTGTCATTGCCTTTTGTAAACTCTCTAATAAGTGGTAATGTGAAAACATTCCTAGTTATGAGAGAAACTGATAACATAACCAACTAATCAATTAGTTAATTTTAGTCAACGTAAGTCAATTAATCATTGAAAACCTAATTAGAAGCAGAAAGGTCATAAGTTTGACTGCATCAGCAGATTTGACCTGCCATTTCTTTACTGTCATAAACAACAACCCACTTCATCTGTTATCACCAGTTCTGTTGTCAGCTACCTTTGAACGCTGCTTTAACGACTTTATTTAAAGCAGTTCTCATGAGCAGGTTGAACATCACCACTATCAAACCAAAAGGTTAGATATTCACTTCATTTTATATCTTAGTGTCCATCTTACTTCAGTATTTATTCAGACAAAACATTTTAAAGAAAGTATAGATGAGGCTGTCACTGAGCATTAAATGTTAAAACTAAAATGGGAATTTCAAAATAGTTTGTTTAGGTAAGGCTATTTTTCATGAGACCACCATGAAAAGAACACAATGGTGATGCAAAAGAAATCGGGTGGGCAAGCCAGGAGGCTACAGGACAAAACTTTCTGTGGATGGATTAGTTTAAATGAGAAGCATTTACGTCTGATCGTTCCAAAAGCAAGGAGCATGATATCAGCAGGATGTCAAAAAGGAAACCAGGGTAACTTCTAAGCAACTAAAGACCTCTAATACCTTTAATACTGGCTAAAGTTCATGCTTATGCCTAATATTGTGCATGGCAGGGTTACAAGTAAAAAGCCACGACTCTCCAAATAAGATCATTGCTGCCCATCACAATTCACATTTACCCAATACACATAACTGTGTTTAAACACAGCATCACATTAACAAGTTAAACTAACATGGTTATTTCAAAATCATTTTGAATGTTGCTTCATTTAATTCCAATAACTCAGCTGTCTGGTGCAAATCTACAACTGTTTGTGCAAAACATTTTAGATGGTGGAAGAATGTCAACCAGATGTGAAACATGAATAACTGCATCAGATAACCAAACCCCCAAATACCCAATACATCGTAATTCATGTGCTTCATGAATGCTGCTTTTGGCTCTGTTGGGAGAACCAACCCTCGATAGGAAAAAAAACACGTTTGGAATGAAATAAGTTAGAACAGAAAGTTCATATTTATGTCTTATATGCAGCCACACTGATCACACTGATCAATTGCATTTGGCCACCTGTGTATGTGTGCTAAAGTACCCTCAGCAATCTTTATATCATTCTTTTTATGTCACTGCTAATTTAGATGCCACGAGTCCCAAGGTCAATATCACATATGGCGATTCAAGTTGTGTCTCACCCCTCCAGCAACAGTACTGCAATCAGTAGTAACATTACTACCTTCCATAGACTATGCGCTATAAATACAGTACATGTAAATGACTCTCACATATCATTATGTAAGAGTTCAGTTATGTAAACTCAAGTTTAGGATGTGATTACTGTGAGATATTTATGCTACAACCCCAAATCTGAAAAAAAAATAAACTGTCGGTATAAAATGTTAATATACATCCATTCCTGCATTTCAGATCTGCAACACATTTAAATAAAGTTGGGATGGTAAAGCATTTACCACTTGAAAGACATTTTGTCACAGAGGACACCAAGCTATTAAGTGTTTTAGTGTTTCCAGCAAAACTGTTAAAATGTGCAGCAGTACGGGTTTGTCGACGCATATTGTTTCTCTAAACATTCTGTATTGGGGACAGGTCAGGAATGCAGGTAGGCCAGTCCAGTACCTGTACCCTTTTCTTCCGCAGACATGCCTTAGTAATGTGTGCAGCATGTTGTTTTGCTTTGTCTTGCTGATAAATTCCATGGAACTCTGCTTATAAGCCCAAGTGTTTTCCTTTAAAGCTAGCCAGAGTCATGGGAAAAAAAACACGGCCACAAACTGTTCAGTTTTTTGTTTTTTTTTTTAACTCTATGGCCAAGGAGCAACCAAAGCTGCACAAGGCAGTCAAACTACAGTTTACAGAGTGAGCTAATAATGGAAAAAATGCTTATAAAAGATAAACACTGATTTACTAATGAGGCAGCTATGTAATCCTATGCCCAACAACTAGCACATTTTACAATACACAAACCAACAATATTAAAATGTTTTTAAATATTGTTTTAAAAAAAAGTCAACAATAAGTCCATTAAAAATGATTCTGTCATTTTAACTGCTATACATTTAGCTTAAAATATGCCATCTGACATGAGCCCAGTTCTAGCAGTGTGGCTATGAACTACTGCCCTTTTTATACATGTAGTTCTCATGTTCTTATTAGTATTCACACTACTTAAAATAGAATATTAGTATATATAAAAGTCATTCAATGGAAAAAAAACACCTCCTGAATACAACACAAATGATTCAGAAGTCCCTCTAATACTTCTATAACCTGAAGATACACGCACACACTGAAAATAGTTTTTGGCTTGCGTAATAGCTTTTGACTGAATGAATGTATTGAGAATGGCGTTCTTCTCGATCACCCTGATATAGCAATGTCGACGCCTCATATAGTGCTAGATGCTTTAGAAGCCCTTCCAAACAAGCAAAAATACTGTCAGGCTTTGTAATTCAATTAAACTATAAATCTACATTTCTATTACTCTAAGACACTAGTGTCATATGGCACAGGTAAGCAGTTTGGAAATGTTTTTCGTTTTCATTCAGGTGTCGTCACGCAAAGTAAAAGCAAAATTCTAGACCATGGCCCGGAATCCAAAGGACAGTGCAGCTCCTAGTGCCAGGCCCAAGGACACGAAGAAGGCCATAATGGCTCCAGCGGTCTCTGCTTCATGCTGGGCTACTTTCCTGTCAGACACATTCGACACAGGGATAATAATATAATAATGGTAAACGACACACACATGCATTATATAATATACACTGCTCACAAACAAATTAGAGCATATTTGATTTTGAAATAATAATCTCAGATTTTTGTGAGCATTATATAGAAAACATTTCAATATCGTCCTTCAAATGATTTGAGGCACGCAAGATGGGTTAACACAAATACAATGGCATTAGCAATGCTTGGGTCAGCTGAGAAGCATGCACTGATGTAATTCATGTCTTCATTACCAGCAGCTTAAGTACTAATTGCTGAGACGTTATGTCGCAGTAGCTGATAAAAAGTGTTGAAGACACGAATGACGGCTGGTGAGCATTTTGGTCTTTTTTACTTTAAAACTAATCATAGTGGAAAATTGTAAAATGTACTATATAAATATATTTGACTTGACTCTTATTTGATGTCGTAGATGTCCAGTGTGGTGGTCTTGCACTTGGCAGAGGGTTGTGTGACAATTGAATAATAAAATGACACTCAGCTTTCAGTAACTTGTTTCCTGAATTTATGTTTGTTTCAACCAAGGATTTTTATTGGGTGTATCATTAATTAGTACTACTAAAACCGGCAATCAAATGTTTATTGTATTTTCTAAGCTATTATTTTGTCATGTTTATTAGGTTGTTTGTTCCACTGAGTGGCAGAGTGAATGTCGCTGCAAAAAAAAAAAAAAAAAACGTTTTACTGCTGTTTCACATCGAATACATTATAGTTTGCCTTGGTTACATTGGCTAATCTTGTGAGGTATTGCTCAGGCAGTGTCATTGCCGCACATTTCCTTTGCATAATGCTCTCAAACTACAGACGCTACTTCCAGCTGTCTGTAACTTCCACAAGGAAGTAAGGAAAGAGTCTTATGCAAATGTAACATATTGGTGTTGATTAGATCCAAACATTTCAAACTTGGACTTATCCCTCCATATTGCTCTTTTCCACTGATTTTCATTCCAGTCTTTGTATATCTTGGCGTTCTCACCCTGTTCCCCATTCAAAACGTCCACTATTGATCAAGACTGCCAGATGCCACTATTGCTTAAGTGAAAGGGGCGGTCACACTAAATACTTGCCACTATAGTCTAAAGCATCTATTTGTATCTGTATTGTATGGTTGTATTCTAATAAAGAGACATAAAATAATTAAGACACAAAAATTATGTGCAGGCAATACACCCCTACAATAGTGCAGAATCTGTCAAAAGTCACAGGACTTGCACGGGGGTTATCTAAATACCCCAGGCAGGTAATGGGCGAGGGGGCCACCATCTTGAAAGCTGCAATACTGGATCATAGACAAGTTTTTCCAATGGGAAGGTGGCCATGTACCACATCAAATATAACCAGAATTGGTTCAGAAATCAACTGCCACAATCAAAACACCAATTTCACACAACACTGTCACAATTCCCATAACCAAATTCTGAGAAACCTAAACTGTGGAAGACAAGCCACATAGCGGTCATTTTAAAAAATGCTATAGATGAAAGAAAACCTCAACAATGGTTTTGGCAGTGTTCGTGAAAAGTCCACAATGCAGCACACAACACATTCTGTGACTTTTGACTCACCCTGTATATCTATTCTAATGGCGACCTAATACTTTTGCACAGCACTGTATGAGATGGAGTGAGCACTGCATACTCACTTGGGTCCAAAGCACATGCACAGACTGGCCAGGTATCCATTGCTGAATGCAAAGAAGACCATGAAGATGATGTACCAAGCATCATGACCGAACACAACAGGCAGGTAGTACCTGGGCTGGACGTTGCACAAAACAAAGAGCGGGACAAACACCACACGTGCCAGCACTAGCACAGGTAGAATAATGCTGTCTTTACCAGGCTAAAAGAAAAACATAAAAAAAACAAATATTGGACTATGTGCACACATTCAAGCTTGCATAAAACGAGTTTTACAGTACTAACAATTTCAAAATACAGATTTCAATGTGAGCTTGTGTAAATAAGCTACGCATTCTGTATCAAACAATGCAAAGGCATAACCCACAGAACGGCTTCATGGAATTAGCAATGTTTATACTCAACAGTTGAATGATTAACGGAGGTATGGGCTGTAAAAGAATTAGGCCAAATTGCTATAGGCAAACACAATAACAGGGTTATGACACACAATGACAAATGTCAAACTGACTAAACAAGCTCATACAAAATACAATACAATGTTAACAACAAAAACTAAAACGCTTATAAAGGCAATGAATAAAAATCCTGATAAAATAAAATAAATGATAAAAATGATACTGAATTGAAGTAATAATTATATATTATAATCACACTTAAGTGTTTCGGAACATCAAACCAATTTAAATGGTAGTCAAAGACAACACAAGTAAACACAAAATGCAATTTGTAAATGAAGGTGTTTATTATTAAGGGAGAAAAAAATC
>JAVSBV010014083.1:0-12401 GCA_033117975.1 Parotocinclus spilosoma
GGTACTTTAGGATTTGGTCCGAATAAGCGGCTGGTCCCATTAACCGGTGGTCCTATTAACCGGAATCGACTGTACATTGAACGTAACTGCAGCAGTGGAAAGCACCGCCTCTATCTAGGGTTAAGCTTTGTGAACTTGACATTAAAACATTTTTTTTTTTTAATTTCCTTTTCTCTCTTAACGGTACAGGATCAGGCTGCAGCCACTACTCAGAATGACCCACAGGGTTCACTCCCGCCTGGATGGGGTAAAGCAAAATCCCATTGCTGTAAATTCTGCCATAGACACATGCCTGCTGATTGCACACTGGCAGCTTATCTTCTTCTCTAATGCTTTGTCCTGTCTTGCTCAGAGAAGAGAACAGACGGCAACGGGCGAAATTATTTTGTGCACCACCCTACTCGGTCCACACAGTGGGAGGACCCTCGCACCCAAGGGTCAGTCAAATTGTTTTACATTTGATTTTGTTCCTGATTGATGACAACAGCTGCAACCCTAAGCATAATTAAGGATAACAAAGGGTCTGCCCTGCAGGCTGCTGAATGACAAGCCATTGCCTGAGGGCTGGGAGATGAGGTTCACTGTGGATGGAATCCCATACTTTGTGGATCACAACAGAAGAGCCACTACATATATTGATCCCCGGACGGGCAAGTCGTCACTGTGAGCATCCTACACACTTACACACATTTTTCAGGGTTTATTTAGACAAAATTCTAATCCAGGTATGCACGGTCTAAACAGCGTCCGTTTGCTTTAGCGTCTGATAGGAGTGGGCGTTGACATGGACTTCACGATATGATTTCTATCATGATACATGGGTCATGATATTATTATACCATGATGTATTGCGAAACGATCTGAGTCGTTTAAAACATTACATTCATTTATGGCGTTTTAAAAAAAGTCATAAGTTTAAAAAAGTTATTTTTTAGATGAAAATCAATGTAGTATATTGTAGGTATCACGAAATATTGCTGTATTTTTTCTGTTTTAGTGCAGACATGATGTCAAAGTTCTTTTTCTTATCTAATTCATGTCAGAATGACAGAAAACTAGTACGAGCGAACCCATGCGACACCTGCTGACAGAAAAGCGATTCTTTTGTTATCATCACTAATTGTGTTTTATTAGTTATAACTAATACAAAGATAGGAATTACAGAATTGCATGAACATACTTTGAGATTTGTTTCAAATGTAAAGTGCGTTATAAATAAAATGTATTATTATTATTATTATAATTGTACTAAATGTATTGATGTTATTGTTTAGAGTGAACCACTATGTGCAAAGTATCTCTCTATCTATTTAACTGTGATAATGTCCGGTCAACTGCCTGTTTAACAGAACGTAATGCAGGCATTAAACACTGCGTGACTGTACACACACACACACACACACACACACACACACTCTGAAATACACTGTTCATTATTTGACACAATTTTTTATACTGATGTTTCTTAAAAAAAAAAAAAAAAAGAAGAAAAAAAAAAAAGAATGATTAAGAGATGAGCCAAGACCTCAGCAAGGGGTGTGTCTTGAGGAGGGAAGGTCCAGTGTAACACTTTAGTTATGGACAAACTTATACCAGGTTAATTTAATTATTAGGTAGGTTTAATTATTAGGTGTTTAATTCATTTGGCACAAATGACTTGTGTTTGAATATAAAATTAAATTGCAATGTTGCCTTTCATTTAAATTTTCATGGGATATTGGTCTCTTGAGAAATGAAATGGCAATGGAGGATTCACGTCACGTACAGCTCCGAAATCCATATACTTTGTTCAAAACACACACACACACACACACGGCTCCCTTGTTGACTCGGATGTGCATGAACTCAAAGAACCAGTTTCAGTAAAGCAGTCATGTTTACCGTTGCCATTATCGATGTTATTACACAAACCTATTGTGACGTATCCCTGGTTTTGTTCTTAACCCGCATATATACAGGCTATAGATATAAAATAAAAGCCTGTTTGATACACACATTCTCCAAAATACCTGGAAAGCCCATAACTAGAGACTTTAGCTGCAGGCTACATTAACATTGTTTCATTTGGAAGCCCTTTTTTTGTCAGTGAATGAGGAAGAATTTTGTTCTACTGTCCACTAATACACAGTTTGTTTGTCAATGCAATTATATTTCCGTCTTTTGGAGGCCATAAGAAAGCAATACAGATATGTACTATTTAATGACTGCGTTCCGTTCTGTGAAATTGGACATTTGATTGAAATTGATGTTGACTGGACATTACCATAGTCACATATTAGCTTAGATAGTTTTAAAAAACCAAATGAATTAAGTCACACTAACACTTTTAGTACATACAATACAGTCATTCTTATCTTTGTATCTTTAGCGAGCAGTATAGCTTTCTGTCATTCAGACGTGAATTAGATGTATACAAGACTTTTTCTCTCCTATTCGAACTGTTAAAGCGGATTAATATTGATCAGATGGATGTTAAACGATTCATACCTGTACCTCAAACACATAGCAATGCAGATATGTGTATAAAAGAGAGAGTGAAATACAGACAGGCAAAGAGATGCTTTTTTTAATATGGCTGTGTTTTCTTCCTAGTGAAAATGGTCCTCAGATCACTTATGTGCGAGACTTTAGAGCCAAAGTACAGTGCTTTAGAGGCTGGTGTCAGGTGAGCCATTAATAAAACTAAGCCTTTCTATACTGTTTTTACTTACTGTTTTGGGCCTGGTCTAGTACCTCAACAATTATGCTACTTGTCTAATATATATATTGTCTAATATACAACTCCTAAAAATTAGGGGATATTTCGAAATGAATATTCTGTAATGAAATATTATCACATTTTTGTGAGCAGTGTACATACTGTACATGTGCTGTTGTAATGAGGCATCTCCATATATTCATCCATCCATTATCTTCATTCTTGTTGTAAGGCAGCGGTGCTACCCACCGAGTCACCGTGTTCGTTTGTGTGTGTGTTCGTTTGTGTGTGTGTGTTTGTGTGTGTGTTTGTGTTTGTATTTATGGAATTTAGCAGACGCCCTTATCCAGAGCGACTTACAACTGATATGTTCTTACAATTCAAACAATTGTGGGTTAGGGGCCTTGCTTAAGGACCCAACTGTGGCAGCTTTGGCAGAGGGGGGATTTGAACCAGGATTTGAACCTTAACCGCTAGGCTACCACAGTCCCAGTGTGTGTGTAGTGGTGTTTAAAAATTTCTACCTGACCCATTGGAGTTACCTGCTTAAAGCACCACTGATCCAGCAAAAAGACCGCTGGGTCATCAGACATGCATACTAAACATTCACATATCTACTAAAAGATTTCCAAACTGCTGCCATTGCTTCTTCAACAATCTACTTAACACTTCATTACTATAAATTGATATCGGTGCCAAATAAGTATGGAAATAATCCTACGAGTACATAAGCACAGTATCGGACCACATACCGGTGTCCCTGTCTGATCTGTGCATCTTTGAATGATAAGAAAAACATGAATACCACCCAACCCTCACATAAACAGTATTGTACAACCTTTAAAATGTTCTATTTTCTGCCACCTTGTAGCAACTAGCCATGCCGCAGCACATCAAGATCAACGTGACCCGCAAAACACTGTTTGAAGACTCATTCCAGCAGGTGACACCACAAATTAAGAGTTAAAACTTTTTGTCTCCAGATTGAACTTTAATATTACATGGATTCAAAGTGTCAGTGTTAAAAGACCAAGTTAGAGCTACTTAATCATTCATATTACTTTGTAATTAATGTATTAATTGTCTTTAACAGATTGCAAGCTTTAGTCCTGCAGACCTTCGCCGAAGACTGTGGATCATCTTTCCTGGGGAGGAAGGGCTGGACTATGGTGGTGTAGCAAGGCAAGATGTTTAATACTATTGCTATTAATGTACACACAGTAAGTAAGTTCTGAAGTGAGAAAGAAACTCGACTGAGCTATGTAACTGAATGTGATTTTTAGGGAGTGGTTCTTCCTGCTGTCTCATGAGGTGCTAAACCCCATGTACTGCTTGTTTGAGTACGCTGGCAAGGACAACTACTGCCTGCAGATTAATCCAGCATCATCCATCAATCCAGACCACCTCAAATACTTCCGATTCATCGGCCGCTTCATCGCAATGGTAACTCAGTCACAAGCCAATACACTGGTTAACAACAGTTTTATATATGATTTAGATCCCCGGTTTGATCCTGGCTTCCACCTTAGTGGAGTTTTCCCTCATGTTCTCTCTGTGTCGGTTTTCTTCGGTTACTCCTGTTTCCTCTGACATTCCAAAGATGTGTGTTAGGTTAGTTGGTGCGTCCAAAGCCTTTAGTGTGAGAGTTAATGTGCATTACGATGAATAGTCGTTATTACCTTATTGGCTTTCCCTCATGTAATTGGGTATAACTGGTGAAAGTCACAGGACATCCGTTTACTTCAAAATGATATGATCTATCTGAATACCCCGGCAGTTAACGGCGAAACCTCAACAATGGCTTTGGCAGGCTGGCAACCAGAACGCGACATGTTCTGGTTCTTTTCAGCCTGTGTCCTGTGAGTTTTGAATCACGCTGCATGTGCGTGCGTGCATGTTGGGAATAGAATAGAATGCCTTTATTGGCTATATCACTATAGTCATGTACAATGAGATAAAAAAACACATCAAAAAGACAAAAAATATAAAGATAATAAAATAAGTGTGTGTGTGTGTGTGTGTGTGTGTGTGTGTGTGTGT
This sequence comes from Parotocinclus spilosoma, assembly GCA_033117975.1. Lineage (NCBI taxonomy): Eukaryota > Metazoa > Chordata > Actinopteri > Siluriformes > Loricariidae > Parotocinclus > Parotocinclus spilosoma. The sequence continues at coordinate 4,739 of JAVSBV010014083.1, forward strand.
GTGTGTATATATATATATATATATATATATATATATAGCTACCTTATGTGTCGTGTGATCACTTGCTCATTGACTTACATTTTGGTTTGGCCAATCCCAAATCAAGCAATGTGCTAATTGCTCATTTTGTGTCATAAGAGTCAAGCTTTAAGGTTTATCCCTAATATGGTGGTTAGTTATGTGGCTGAGCTTACACATTTTACATTTAGATAACAGCAGAAAATGTATAATGGTTTAATTGTGCAGTATGGTATGCTTAACTGGATCCTATTAGCGCCACTTGCTTCTTAGCTAAATCAGCCTAATGGTGGTAATGGAAAAAACAAAAAAAAAGCAATATTGCTTAACTGATCATTTCGGTAAGGGTGCTTTTATATTCTGGATGGCTTATGCAATTCGTTCCATGGTTTTCTTTACAATTTAATATTCAGGATTTAGCACTTTTCTATGATGTGTGCTCTCGCTTCCTTAGAGAATTTAAAAGGGCAAAAGTGTTTTTTTTTGTGTGTGTGTGTGTGTGTGTATAAGAGAGAGATGAAAGGACTGAAAAGGCCGAGGCTATATGTTCTATGCTAAAAGAGTGCATTCTGTCCTTTTATCACAACAGCACTCACACATATCCCACAGAGATTAGTCTGAGCTCCTTTTGTAGAAGGACATCTGAGCTACATTTAGAAAGCATGGAAGCTGTTAAGTGTAGGATTACAACCAATGAAAAAGGCTTTTAAAAAAAGGATATCAATAAGGATCAATATTTAAACATACACACATCAATCTTTAAGCACTAATACATTAAGCAATTCGTGAAACAATATACAATGTTATGAAATTGCTTTAAATGACACCATAACAGAAACTTTAATTGCAACACCTGTTGCTCTAACTTGATCTTGGTCTGTTTGGCCTGGATTCTTATTAAATTGCATTCAAAAGACTACAGTTACAGACCAAATATGCCTTATATTCCTAAATATAATATATCACTAAATTATAAATTCGCATTTTTGCGAGTGCATGACATTTAAGTTTTTGTACCTCACTTGAGCGAGATGACATTTACTTATCGGGAATTTCTCAATAGTTTTATGGTTATGGATTAAAGTCTTTGCCATTTTATCACAATTTTAATCTTTACTTGAGGCTTAAGTTAAGATCTCCTTCCTAGCAGTGCCACCTACTCAACACCCCCCAAAAATATGCCACCTTGCATAGATAGATAGACCGTAATAGGAAAGGCTGTTATCATCATCATCAGTAGGTAGGTAGGCCTATTATCATTACTAGGTTTTTGTTATTGGCAGTAGCACTAGACTTCTAATGTAAGATTGCAAGCATTATTATTATTATGAGCTGTAATAGTCCTAGTATCATTACAAGGTTATTACTGTTATTGTAATTATGTTACAATTAAGAAGTTACATTTTTTGTTATTTTTAGCCTATTATTGTTTCTATTTATATTATTATTATAATAGATTATTAATTATAATAATAGATTTTATATTATAACTTGATCATTGTAGTCCTTTTTAAGTGAGTGTGTGCGTGTTTGTAGTCTTGTGTGAGAAACAATGAAAAAAGAGGGGTAATAGGTTAAGTGCACATGTAGCACTTAGAAAATAACTAACTATGGCTAAGATGGGGATGGCCTTTAAAAAGACTGTTTGGAATTTTAAGCAACAAGATGGATAACAGATAGCGAGAGAAAAACTTTAAGTTAGAGTGACTGGCACTACTACGTGATGTCCGCAAATGAGTCATTCTTTTGTACGGCTCAAATGAACAATGAGAACCATTCGTTTGAGAGCCATATTTTTATTCTGTAGTATGCGTAGTTTTTATTGCGCCTGAAAGGTTTTTTTTGTGTGAGGGAAAATTCAAACAGTGACCTCATTGCTGAAGCGAAGGGATATTCTACCGCCTTATGAAACGTTTACAATAAAAACTCATGCCAAATTAAATTATAATCAGTATTTAAGAATTCCCAGCAATACAGTGAATATTGAAATGGATGGATGTATAAATTTGAATTCATCTCATAAAAAGTGTACCTTATAACTTCTTAAAGTAAATGTTTTCTGGTTAAAAATGAGTTATCCCTGGTTGAATTCGAAAATATAAATAAATATAAGAATGAGTGAGTCTTGTGAACGGTTCTTTGAAAGGAACAGCTCCTCAAGGAACAGGTTCCTTCAAAGAGCCATAAATCCCATCTCTGGGTGCTACCACCACATGTTTAGATAGTATAGTTTATATAATTTCTAATTTAACTGTGGTTTATTCATTTGCTATAACAGTACAAAATAAATGCAGGAGATTCCCCGCATGTCAAAATGCAAGTAGTTGGACTATTAGCCAGCAGACAAAAGTTAATTAAAGCAGGTTTCCATGGACTACAGTTATGCAAATGAACTTTAGATGAGGTTAGCTAATATTATTATGGGTGGGATTTAATCAAACAAGAATTAAGGAATTTCTTTCTTCTTGCGGAATAATCTTTACAATCCTTAAATGTGCATCCGTTGGTTTTGAACTGCTCTCTCAACGGCTTCATCATGAACAATCAATTCAACAGTAGCTGAAAAACCGACACAGGCAAGGGATTACTCTGGCAAACCTGTGTCAAGCACTACAATATGGAGTTACATTCAGAAATTTAACTTAAAGTTTTAACATTTTAAAAATATTAACCATGTCCTGAAATAGCATCGACATCTCTGGCCTGGGAGGTATCTCCATCAGACATTGAGGATGGTATTGTTGTCAGATGATTTCATATTGTAGTATTGCAATATTAGTATTTTTCTGAAAAAAAGGACAAAGTGTGCTTTGGAATAAATAATTATTGAGACTGTTATTAGGAACAAGTCAGAAAGTCAGGGTCAGCCATGGTATAGGGTTGTATCAGTGCCCCTTCTCAAAAATCATTTAGGGATCTGTTATGGCAGCATTAATGCAGATCAATTGATTTGGGCTTGTATTTGTTTGAGGAATAAATTACTTTTTCTATTGAGTGCGCTCAGACACTGTTAAAAGTAGAATTTGCCTAAGGGCAGACTTTTTTTATTGCTTGTTTCGCGGACCTGCCGACGATCATATTTGAAGAATACAAAAAATATATATATTTTCTCGTATTTCTCAGATCTGCCACAGTACCAATGGTTGAAATAAAATTATTTTTTTTTTCCCCGCCCTCCTGTGGAGAGCCAACGGTTTTCTTCTGTTCATAATTTTTTTTTCCAGTTTCACTTTAATTTAGTTGTAGGTTAAATCAATTTTAAATAAAAATTTTTTTTTTTCCTCCTTCCTCATATTGATTCCACATAGTCCTCGAGAAATTGAAAAGTGCTGAAAAATAAAAACTTTTTTTTATTTACTCCTCAGTAGATTCTTAAGTAGGGACATCCGAGGAACAAACAATTAAAAAAAGCTCTGGCCTATTGCAGTGGTTTTTCTTTAAGTTGTAACCACACAAGTATGGTTCCATGCACTGTCTGCTTCTAGACCTTGTAATATTCATTTGGGGAAAATATCCTTCAAATGTGTTCATTTGAAATAAATTTAAAAATAAATTAATACTTTATTACATTTTTCTACACTAAAATGAAGCTAATGACTGACTAGATTTGCACACACAACTTGGCAACGCAATGAATGTCAATGTTAGAGAATGAACTGAATTAAATCCAGCACACAATCTACAAATTAAAATGAGAGATTTGGTTGTAAACCACTGAGAAAACAGCTAAAATGATTAATTAATTAATTATTAATTTCATTATTGGAGCATGCTACAGATGAAAACTATGAGCAAACAAACTTTAATACACTAACATTTTTAAGATCAGTCCTAAAATTAAAATGCCAGGATGGCCATTTCGTGATCTATGCACACTCCATCTTAATAATATGGTTGTCAAAAACATTTATTAAGCTGCCATCTTTTCCTGTGGCCCAGACAGAAAAATTATGAGTTTCTCCCTTTTGCAGTATGTACTGAGATTGTGTATGTCAAATCTTCGTAACCGGGAAAGAATCAGCCTTCGTTGTGCTGAAAAAAAAATCTGTGAAAAATAAAAGGATACATTTCCCAGTACCAAACAACATTTTTTAAAGTATTGGCTTTGGACCATAATAGTGTACATAAAATAGGGAAATGGGGACAGATGAAATAGCAATAGATATAAAGCATTACAATCCAAAAGCCAGCATGAATATCAAAAACTGTTTTCCTTACTAGGAGGGCACAGCTGAATTTCTACTGTTGGACACTTAAAGCAGGCTGTTAGCCCACAATTTGACAGTAACAGTCACCAGGGAGCAAGGAATCTGAGACTTGTGTTAACATTGTGAAACATTCCTATATTTATATATTCAAATATTCATGTATGTTGCAGTGATTTGGTACTGATATGAAAACTTTGTTTGGAATAAAGTTGCTCTCAGGAGAAAGCACTATAAATTATCATTGTGTATATATTTCGCTTTTAATCTCTGAATAACTAAAGATCTGTATAAATAATTGTTTTTAAATAAATATTTCCCTGTGGGGCTTCAGTTGGAAGTCATTTACTAGGACGTCCCGTATGCAGTGTTTATGCTTAAAAGAGTGTGCTTATATAATGTAGTACATTATTAATGGTTTGTAATCCTGATGACGCAGATTCCACAAAGCCTGTGTGTCAATCATCGACTCAGCCATGTGTGAGATCCTGAGTCGTTAACTTCTCCACATGATGTGTGTGAGAATATAGACAGTTACGCCTAGATCTCATGTCACCAATTGATAATATACACTAATGTATGTGGGGCTCATGCATCAACATGTTGAGACAGAACCTCAGCTCTGAGTTTTAAACAAAACTGTATCTACTAAATCTATAATTTAATCAAATCAGAGTCATTGTCAGTCAGTCATTGTCTTTGCAAATCAGAAAATAAGTTGTAGTTTGAAAGACTGATCAATTAGCTAATAAATGTGCTTTCTGTTGGGTTAATTCAGCTGGTTGAGTGTTTGGGTTTTACTTTGTTTTAATACACAAAGTATTTCATTTAAAGCCTAGATAATAATGCAGATTGAAATGTCCTTTGTGGGTCCAAATCAGATGTCTGGCAACACTAGCTAATCAGGGAATATCACATTAAATTAATTTGCTTGTCGTCTTCTTAGCTCTTGTCGTTGCTTGATCATACAATATACTTTATTTACACTGGCAAGGTGGAACCTAGGAGCAGAGACAGCTACTACTGAACCCTGGCACAGAACCTGGCAGACAACGACAAAGTACAACATACTCAGAACCTTAAAAGAAGGTATGCAATTCAATGGTCAACATAAACTCAAAACACAATTCAAAATGCAACTAAACTGCACCTCTCCAGAGGTGGGATATGAATAAGTGTGGCAGTGAATCAGTTCTGAGTCACCCTAGTTCACATCTCGTCTCTGACAAAGTGATATTTAAGTTGCTTTTCAATTTGTTTCATGTTGGTGAAGGTCGAGTTTCAGTTCTGCCTTATCAAAAATCTCCTGAGAGTGTACTCACACTAGGCGATAGATACTGTGCCTGAGCACTTTTGAACTGCAAAGTAAAATTCGTTTGATTAGTGTCATTCTAATACAGGTTTTATTCAAGTTTAAGGGCTTGATGAACATGGCAGACCATGATCCAAAATTTCTCAACTCAACCCTCATCCACTAAAACAGGGATACAGAAACCAGGATTTTCATACAAGCAAAAGAAACCTCACTGCATTTAAAATATCCAAGGCAAGAAAATTATTAAGCATAGAGCAATTAATCATACAGGCACACGTTCACCCACATATGCATGTCACACAAAAAATTGACAATCCTGTGAGATGACTAATTCATTTTCTTAAATTTATACTTTGTGACTTATTATTTATGAACAAAGTGAATCAGCAAAAGGTATCACACCATTTATTAAAAAAATTGAGGCTGAACCTCACCCCTACAGATTTTTTATTAAGAGATTTGGGAGATGTGTTAACAAAAGAAGTGTTTATTAATCAAAGTAAAAAAGGCAACCCACCCACACACGCATGGATTAAACATTAAAATGTGGATAGAAGAGAAGCTTGCAACAGATGGTTGACAAAAACGGTATAAGGAAACAAATGTGACAAAACCCTCACTGTAGGCCAATGCTAGAAAGTCTACAGAGTAAACTGTAGTATTCCTTAGCTACTAAAACCCCTTTCTTTGTTATGCATTCAGACTTGGATTGTATTAGCTAAACAAAGACTCTGCAAATATGCTTTTAATCCAAGGTAATACACAAATTCAAACAATTTAATAAAAGTACAGCTTTTTAACCAACAAAGTACTCAAATTATTTAAAGAGCAGTTGCTGCTGATTATCATAGAGATATTTCATTAAATGCTCAGTAACATTTGTTTTATCAGATCATGGAGAAAAAGAAAGGCGGACTTAAAAAAAAGAAAAAAAAAAACAAACTTCAAAAATTTACAGGACTAAGAATAAACAAGAATGATGAAATGAATTCTGTGTCTTACAAAAGGATGTACTGTTTGGCAACATTGAGGGCCACTGTGCTGTTGGGGCTGCATTCTTCCTTTCCTCTATTTTTATTTAATAAAGTCCAGAATATGGGCACATTCCACTGGGATCCAGTCTTATTACCCTGTGCAGTGGATGCTCTGCATTGCTGCTTCTGTTCATTTCACCCTGCTATGCTTTTAATGGTTCACTCCAGGCCACTATATCAGACCACGGCAACTGTTTTTCAGTTTGAAAGGAGAAAGAATTGTTATGAAGTCAGTTGAATATGCAGTGATTAGTGAACTTTTAATGTTGCTTGATGTCATTTCTAACAGCCATCAGCAAGCTCAGATAAATACTTTCACCAGACCGGCTAGATGAAACTAAGACTGGTTCGAAGTAGAATTTTTAATAATATTACTTTTGTATGGTTGTTGCCTCCCAAACCTATTTTGTGTATTACATTCACATATCTTGGAAAAAGTCTATTTTCATGTTGTATTTCATATTGCCCCCCACCCCATGTCTCAAAACTTGTTTTGCTAAAGTTTTTTGCTAGTTAGTGATCATGCTAGCAGTTAAAGAAAACAAAACTAAAATACAAAGCACAATACTAGACAACATTCTTAGACTACCATAAGATTAGACATAAAGTGCAAACGGAAAGTATTTACAGCCCTTTACTTTTTCCACATTTTGTTACGTTACAGCCTTATTCCAAATTGTATTAATCTTTTTCCTCAAAAGTCTACACAAAATACCCCATTATGACCATGTGAAAAAGGTTTTATTAAAATTAAAAAACAAAGAAATCATATTTACATAAGTATTCACAGCCTTTTACTTAATACTTTGTAGAACCACCTTTTGCAGCAACTACAGCCTCACGTCTTTTTGAATATGATGCCACAAGCTTGGCACACCTATCTTTAGGCATTCATGTCCATTCTTTTTGCAGTACCTCTGAAGCTCCATCAGGTGGTATGGGAGACGTCTGTGCACAGCTATTTTCAGATCTCTCCAGAGATGTTCAATCGGATTGATGTCTGGGCTCTGGCTTGGCCACTCCAGGACATTCACAGAGTGGTCCTGAAGCCACTCCTTTGAGATGTTGGCTGTGTGCCGATGAACCGTCGC
>JAVSBV010014094.1:0-12401 GCA_033117975.1 Parotocinclus spilosoma
CACGCAGACACGGGGAGGACATGCAGACTCCACACAGAAAGGACCCAGGTCTCTCCACCCTGGGATTGAACCCGGGATCTTCGTATTGTGAGGCAGCGGTGGCAACTTATCATAAGGATCCTGGTGCAATTTGATAGTGCACAATTCTTTATCTAGCATGATGGAACACCCAACATGTCCCAAGCCAAAAGTGATAACTAAGTTGTTAAAAGTGAAAACAATCCTCAAACGGAGGGTGGACAAACATAAACCCTGAAGCACGGATTAGGCAAGAATGGGTTGCCATCATTCAAAAGTTTGCCCAGAAACTTATAGCCAGCATGCCAAGAATTGCAGAGGTCTTAAAGAATAAGGGTAAACACCACGAATATGAAGTCTTGAACTGGATGTATTTATCACTAAAATGTTAAACGTATGGAATGCTAAGAATTGTACTTCATAGTACCATATAAACATCTAAAAAATGTTCTAAAAACGGATTCAGCAAACTTTCGAACCCACCTGTGCATATTTGAACGGTATCCAAAATGAAATGTAAAAGAACTGCAGGTCCACGATTGAAAACAAACGTTGTAAACACTATTGTTACAGTGATTTATTTGACTTTAAGCAGCAGCTTCCCACTACACAAACCAGTAAACACCTCCAAAACAAACCATGCAAAAAAACCCAGTAAAACAGATTTGACATTTGAATAGACATTCAAATCTTGTGAGTGAATAAATAAACTCATGAATCGACTGAAGCAAAAGCGTTACCTCCTATCCATCCTGCTAGAAAATCATCCAGCTGAAAAAAAGACATCTCGTTCGGGGCTAAAAGCAAATCCAGCAGTGAGCTTGCGCATTCGGTGCATACACGACCCCTCTTTAACTGTCTTAAAACGTTTGCTCGCTCACATTTTTTTCCTTGGGCTCACCCAGTTCCAAAAAAAACAACAACAAAAAAAAAACAGTCCAAACAACTTTGCATTCGATCTGTGTGAGTTAAGGAAGCGTAGCTTTGTGCAAATACGGACTGTGTGCAACACAGTAGCACACCAAAACTTAGAAACTTAGTCTATAATAATAATAATAATAATAATAATAATAAAATTAACAACAACAATAATAATAATAACAATAACAATAATAATATTATATTATATTAATATTATAATATTAATTATATTATATTAATATAATATAATAATATAATATAATAATATAAATTATATAAATTATATAAATTAATAAAATAAAAATTAATATAATATTATAATATAATATAATAATATAATAATGTTATAATTATATTATATAAATAATAATAATATTAACAATAACAATAATAATAATAATAATAAGAAGAAGAAGAAGAACAAAATTATTATTATTATTATTATTATTATTATTATTATTATTGAATACTGAATTCACACACTGTTGTTAATACAACGGAAAACATGACAAAGTTGATTTAATGATTAAGAATCCTATTCTTGGCTATTACATTACTAATACAGTTTGTCATTCTTATTAAACGGATTAGTATTTTGGGTTTCACTTCTCTAAGCTCACTTCGTTAACACTGTAATTACACTATGAAGATTACAGTGCACATTTGCTGTGGAATTGCTTTGATAACCTTATGTAACACCACACTCATTTACTTTGTGAGGTACATTCATTTTTGGCCAAAATCTTGGACTGGCAATGGGAAAGTCAAACTATTCTGTAAAGTACTCTCCAGGACATTAATAAAACTTTGTTCCTAAGCCCCTGGACTTGGTGGTGGCCACTCCATAAGTGAAAATGATTGTGCATGCTCTCAGAATGACTGTTTCAAAATCTGAGCCCTATCTTGGCCTTGTCGTCCTGGCATACGCCCTTCATATTAGAAAAGAACATGCCTATTGATAAGACCTGGTCATTCAGTACATTTTGCTTTTCAGCTGCCTTTTGTTGCTACATAACTTTGCTGAGGCTAAACCTAACTGAAGCAACCCCATCATAACACGGGGGGTACAATGCATTATGGACGCATCACTATAGACTCATGAGACCACCTGGCGTTTCTCCATTCCAATTTTAATCAAATTTTTTGCTCCCTGGCCTGTTTTCCTGATTAACCACACTTGTTATTTTATTATTTTTTATTATCTGTTATTATATTGTTTTTAACACAAAACAAGTAAGCACACAAACACATCTTCAATCTTTATCCGACAAGTATTTAACAAAATCAATACTTTTAGAACAGTGTTCAATAGTGGCTGCTCTAGCATGAGCTAACCTATAGTGTTTTGTGCCAGCATTAAAATCCAGAAATGAATTTAAAAATGCAAAGGCTGAACCTGAAATTAGGTTGACATTTTGACTGCAGTACTAGTTGCCATTATTTCCTTTTTGTGAATATTTATCTTGAAAAGAGAATAATATCTGTGAAAATACATAGTTGAAGATAGTGGAAGGTCACGACCCAGCAGGCAAGATAAAGGAATGTTTCCCAGAGGTGTTTGAATAACACTTAAAAAAATGCACTTAAAAGAGGCACTTATTAGTCTTAGATTAGATCCCAGTTCAATTCCTCATGATCTACAGACAAATCATGAATCCAGACTTTTAACATACCACGTACTTGTGAAGTGGTAGATATAAACTCATTATAAACATTAAAAGCCAGTCCATGGGAAGAAGTGGATTAAAATAAATCCAATACAGGATGTGCTTCCCAAAGAACAGCCCAAAGAACCCTGCATGCTCGTAAGGCTCCACAGAATCTGAAATGAAAAAAGAAAGAAGCATAAAACAAGAATTTATGTCATTAAAATGTTTTTGCCTCTTCTTGGTAAATAAATCTTTAAAAAAGTTATAGGCTTTACTTACTAACAAGTGACTTTCTTATGGTCACAAAGCTGTTTACAGCCAATCGTGTGAGTTCTTGTTATACTGTATGGAAATATTGTGTCATTAATAAACACAGCTGTGAGATCTACTGTAATTTTTGTATGATTCGACTTTCAGATTTTCTTTCAACCACATTTCTTCTGCAAAGTTAACGGCACACAACTATCCTTCCATATTTTAATAATTTGTCAGACAGTTTTTACCCTAATTCCAGCTATATTCTTTTATGATGGTTTTCAGGATAAATTAAACTTGTGACATATTTTCCTTTACCTCTGCACCACCAATACACCAATTATGTACTAATTAGTAGTAGTAGAAGTGAAAAACAGCTGTACAAAGGACTTAGGCTCTGTTTACTCCATAGATATGTAACACTTACAGTATATAATAAAGTTATAATTGGACCCAGTGTTACCTAAGGAATTAAAATGCTCTTGGCAACGTTACGTGTTTATGTCATGATTGTGTGCCTCACATGTGGGGTCTATAAAGTATAAGTCTTATATTGACTAATAAATCAATATTTCTTTTTGCTGATAAACATGGAAAATTAGTTGGACTGACCTGTTTTAACAAGTCTGATAAATTTGTAAACCCTATGGCATTTTCTATATGTCTGACCTAAAGACAGATAAAGACAACCCAAATAAACAAATTAGAAAAATATTTTACTTTTATCACTTATTTATTGCTAAAATATACAATCAGGTGTTTTTCATCAATGGAATGGCAATCAGGCATTATTGGGCACACTTCAGTATTTAAAGAGCATGGATCCACCTGAGAAATAGTTTAAAACACCAATCCAGACCAATCCAACACCAGACAGACTGTATACAAACCTGTCTGTCAAATCAAAGCCATTGTTTATCAGCCTATCAACATCAATCAATCCAAAAGCAAGGCCTGTAATAGTCTACAAGGGAACCCCAGATAAAAGAACATAAGGAACCCCAGATAATTTCTAAACCGCTAAAGGCCTCTCTCGCATTGTCTAATGTTACTACATCCACCATCAGGAGAACACTGACCATAAATGGCGTGCAAGACAGTTGAATGCCTTGTTGAAGTTGAAGCCGTGCTCTCCCAAAAGAATATAGCTGCCCATCACATGGCACATGGACAAATCAGAAGCCTATTGGAAAAAATATTTTGTGGATTTATGAGGACAAAATATAATTTTTGGTTTAGTGTTATGTCTGGAGAAAAAAATCTTATTCTTTCCAGCATATCAATCTTATTCCATTTGTGAAACATTGTGGTGGTAGAATCATGGTCTGGGCCTGTTTGCAGCATCTGGGCCAGGGCAATTTGCCACCATTGACGGAACAATACAATCTAAATTTTAATAGCAAATTCTAATGGAAAATAGCATAACATCTGTCATTATGTCATCTGTCCATGGACTAAATCTCAAGAGCAAATGGGTCATGTCGCAAGACAGTGATGCTAAGTAGGCCTACAAAAGTCATTCTACTGAAAATAGTTAAAGAAGACTAAAGTTAATTTGATTTGCTCAGTTCTATACAGGTCTTTTTGTCCATATCTCCCACATCTAACATGTAGACAACGAGACATTACCTTTTGCCTACTGGCTAATATATCCCATGTTCAGACTTCTCAGTCTTAAAGTGGCCCATAAAAGCTTTATAGAGATGTAGATCAGGTGACCGTGCAAGATAGTCCATAGCAGTATTGTTGTACTATGAATCCCTCTTCATAGAGACCCAAACATGTATTTTGACTAGTGGTCTCAGACCTCTTAGTCTGCATTGCATGTGTTCATATGTACTGTTTAAACAAAATTAATGTTTATGCTAAATTAATTATGGAAAGCTTTAAATTATATGTGGGATTCATCCAACTGATTATTGCAAAAATACAAAATGTCATGATATAGCTTGCATCCAATTAATCTCTTATACTTAAATATATTGCTTATCATTAATTGGACTTTTTAGTAATGTATTAAAGAATCCTTGTATACTGTACCTTGACATCTGAGTCTAACAGCAAGTTTCTTGATGATGATATGTTGCCATATGTATTCCTGTACAGTATTGAATGACTTACATCTGAGATCTTTAAATAAAGGGCAGTGTCTGGTTCTTAAAAAATAAACAGAGCTGTACGAGTGGCAGCTGTTTTAAACTTTGGTTCTGTTTACTCCACAAATATGTAACACTTACAGTATATAAAAAAAGTGTGAACTAAAATATAAAGGTAGAAAAATGCTATTGGCAAAGTTGTGTGTGTTTGTTTACGTCATGTCTGTGTGCCTTGCGTGTGGAGTCTATAAAGTATAAGGCTTATATTGTCTAATCAATTGATATTTATTTTTGCTGATAAAAGCAAAAGTACAAAATTGTAGGAGGTTTGTTTTCTGAATTTGGACTAACTTATTTTATCCAGTCGGATAAATTTGTGAACCCTTTAGAATACCACTTATTTGGCTTCCTGGCTAATATATCTTGACATGCACAGATGTAATAGGATAATCGGTTTAATCAGTGAGCAGCCATATTGTATCTATTATGTAAAATAATTTATCAATGTCTTACTAGTCTGTTGGAACACAAGGCTTTTCCAACAGGATTCATAAAGCTACACTAATTACCACAATTAACTTGACACAAAGTAGATTTGTCAAATGCTATATGTTGTTTTGAAAACTGAGCAGTGTTTTGGATTTAAATGAAACTGAGATGAGCTCATTTAGTATGTTAAAACTAAATCAAGGAATATTGAGTAGGTTCCCGTTATTGAACGCCTCTGGATTCTTAATGTTACAATCCTCAAATCATTGTTATTAAGGTTTTAGGTGAATCAAATGCAGGTTCTTTGATTTTTATTTTTCAGCACGCTAGGTTTCATAAATGGTTTATTAATTGAGGTGAAATGAGTCATATTTAGGTTTGTTCTGTGCTGAGCTTGCTTTAACTTTTTTTTGCATTGATTCATTCATTAAGTCTTTCATACCATACCCACGAAGACGGTGAGAAAACATACAGTACAACCTCCACACAGGCAACAGCCACTCAGCTCATTCCAGCTGTGAAATGACGGCCAACATTCAGCACAATTCAGGTCAGAACACTAGACGTACTTTACCTCTAATGCTTTTACTCTGCACTGTTACATTTTATGCAATTGTTGTTAAGGGCTTTTGTCAACAGCTCAGGGACCCAGCAGTGGCATCTTGGCAGAGGTGGGATTTGAACCCTCGACCTGTGGATCCACAATCCAGTACCTTAGCCACAAAGTAATCAAACTTGAATTTTATATCCATGTTTTTCATGAAAACTCAGCATGACAATTAAAATAAAAAGTTGTGACACAAAAGGTTGCCCTTTTGCTATAATGACAGTGTGCACTGTCTTGGCAATGACTTTACAAGTTTATGAAAAATCTGATTAGCTATATAATCCCAGCATAATTACACAATATTTCAATGAATATCATGTGATGTTACTGAATGCATGACTTTCTTGGTCTTAAAGTGCCCTATAAAAACTTGATAGAGGTGTAGATCAGGTGACCATGGAAGTCTTTTTAGCTTTGAGGTGTGTTTTGGGTCATTATTCTTTTGCACTATGAATCCTATGCACTATAAATATCATGATATAGCTTGCATCCAACAAATCTCTTATAATTACATATATTGTATATTATTAATTGAACTCTTCACTAATGTATTTTAGAATAGTTGTATAGAGTATAGTGACATTTGAGTCTAACAGCATGTTTCCTGATGATGATATGCTGCCGTATGCATTCCTGTACAGTATTGAATGACTCAGGTCTGAGATCCCTAAATATAGGGCAGTGTCTGGTTCTTGGCATGCTCTCAAGATATGTATACAGAAAAACTGCGGTCTTAACTTTTACGTTAGAGTCAAACAGAAATCAAAAATAGCAGCACAGGATAAATAACTACTGTTTTGACTGCAACACTACATGATGTGATTAACATATAAGGCATATTTAGTAGTAAAGGAATTCATGATGTTTTTGAAGCCAACATGAGATGAAGCGAAACTCACACACTAATAGTGCACGGTAAAAATTATACCCTTTTGAAAACTTTCATTTTTCCTTATGGCCAATCATGGAAGTGATTTTCATACTGGGCATGCGGAAATGATCTGTCATGATTAAACACAGCTGGGAGACTTTGTGTTTAAGTGATCTTTGATTGTGGTCATTCAGATTTAAAAAAAATAATCTTACACTTTAAATACAGGTATGCTCCATTTACCGAGTCCATTACGCTTTGTAAAAAAGGTTGTTGACTGAAATTGTCATTTACCGGACATTACCAGTCTTTTCACACTACTGTAATGTCAATATAAAGGGTATTTTCACAAGACAACTACATGCAAAGCATATGTAAATGCATCAGCAATACAAAGTTATATAGCCATACATACAAACATGAATAAGTCTTTATTATCTTTAAGTTTTTAGGACCACAACATCTGGAATTAAAACCAGATTTTTACTAACTATTATCATTTAGTATAATTTTTAAGGCATCAATTGTTAAGGCAAAACGGATGATGATCAGATGGCCGGTAAACTGTGCATACCTGTAATTACTGAAATGAATCCAAATCAATTTCTATACCCATAGGATACAAGGTGAGAACAAACCCTGGAGAGGACACCAGGGAGTCTGCATGTCCTCCCCATAGCTACGCAAGTTTTTCTTCGTACTCTGGTTTTCCCCAAGGTCCAAAGACATGTATTAGGTTAATTATAATTACTCTAAATTAGCCCGAACTTGTGCATATATGACTAGTCCATGATACATGCTGGCCCATGCTTCTGTTACTTTTCGGCTGGACTACTGCAATTCCCTTTTCCATGGGCTTCCCTCCAAGTCACCTCTGCAAATGGTACAACTGCTACTGTGCAGATCGTAACCAATACAAAAACACAAATTTTTAAATCATGCGATTTGAGAAAAACAAGCCAGAAAGCAAAATCTACATAGCATCGACTGAACACTAAGGATAAATGAGCCAGTTGAGTAGTACAGAAATAAAGACCCCAAGTAAAAGCTCCCAGGTAACCCAACATGTTTCAACTGCAGATTATTTTTCACTTTGGATGATTTTATGCCAGGAGTCAATGCAGGTATCACAGTTCATGGCTAATGACCTCTAATCCTTGACCGTGACTACAGTCCACAAAAAAAAACATGTTGTGAAACAGCAACACACCTTCTGGTCAAATAGGAGATATGGGTGTTCATGGATTCTAGGAGTGTAACGGTTCACAAAATTCACGGTTTGGTTCATACTACTGTATGGAGGCCACGGTTTAAACCAAATTCAGTATGGTGGGGGAAAAACAAAGAGGCTGAGTTACCATTTGTCAGTTTATTTTTAACACACAGTTGTGCAAGAAACAGTATATGTTCCGCATAGTGTTATATTACCCCCCCCCACACACACACACACAAATACAGTATTTACAGAAGATATAATACTTTGATACAATGTAAAGTAGTCAGTCAACAGCTTGTATAACAGTGTAAATTAGCTGTGTCCTAGACATTAATGTCTAAACCACTGGCAACAAAAGTGAGTACACCCCTAAGTGAAAATGACCAAATTATTCCAAATTAGTCATTTTCCCTCCAAGTTATCATGTGACTTGTTAGAGTTACAAGGTCACCGCTGTGAATGGCAAGCAGGTCTGTTAAGTTTGGTGTTATTGCTCACAGAATATCTCACAAAAGTCACTAGAAGTTCAACATGGCACCTCATGGCAAAGAACTCTATGATGATCTGAAATAAAAATTGTTGCTCCACATAAAGATGGTCTAGGCTACTGATAACACCCTAAAAGTGAGCTGCAGCATGGTGGCCAAGACTATACAGCAGTTTAACGGGACAGATTCCACTCAGAACAGGCCTCACCATGGTCGACCAAAAAACTTGAGTACACATGCTCAGTATCATATCCAGAGGTTGGCTTTCGAAAATAGACATAGGAGTGCTGCCAGAATTTCTTCTGTGGTTAAAGGGGTGGGGGGTCAGCCTGTCAGTGCTCAGATCATACGCCACACACTGTATCAAATTGGTCAGGATGGCTGTCGTCGCAGAAGGAAACCTCTTCTAAAGATGATGTTCAAGAAATCCCTCAAACAGTTTGCTGAAGACAAGCAGACTAAGGACATGGATTACTGGAACCATGTCCTGTGATCTGATGAGACACAAGCTAAACGTATTTGGTTCAGATGGTATCAAGCGTGTTTAGCGACAACCAAGTGAAAAGTACACATGTTGGTTGGAATGTCATGGTTTGGGGCTGCATGAGTCTTGCTGACTGTGGGGAGCTACAGTCCATTGAGGGAACAATGAATGCCAACATGTACTATGACATACTCAAGCAGAACATGATATCCTCCTTTAGATTCTGGGTCACAGGACAGTATTCCAACATGATAATGACCCCAAACAAACCTCAATCACTGCCTTGCTAAAGAAACTTAAAGGTTAAAGGTCAAGCACATCTCCATACCTATACCCTATTGAGCATCTGGATAGTATTTTCAAACAGAAGGTGGAGGAACGCAAGGTCTCTAACATCCACCAGCTCTGTGATGTCATCATGGAGGAGTGGAAAAGGATTCCAGTGGCAACATGTGAAACTCTATTGAACTTCATGCTCTAGATATTTAAGGCAGTGCTGGAAAATAATGGTGACCGCACAACGTATTAACACTTTAAGCACAATTCTTTTTAAATTTACACTGTTTAAAAAGCTGTATACTGACTACTTTACATTGTATCAAAGTGTAATATCTTCAGTGTTGGCCCATAAAAATATATAATAAATTAGTGAGAGGTGTACTCACTTTTGTGATATACTATGGATCTTAGTTTTATCTATGGTGAAAAGCGCATCTTTTGCTTGTTGTTATAAGTAAAAAATAGAATAGAAAATAAAATTTGTGCAACAAGAGGATTGTTTTCATTTGTTATATTGCAATTAAGACTGAAATCTTTTTTTAAAACAAAACTTAAGCTAAAATCAGAAGTTTATAAATAGATAAATAGAAAAATTATATAAATAGAAATAAAGCCTTGACAGGTTTGGCTTATGTGTGCACGACATAGAATGTTGTAACACAGCTTGAGCATCTTTTATTAAATGTTTGAAACCAGGGTATATATCAGTGCCTATAAGAGCATAGCCGATTAAATGTTCATGCCAATTGCTTCAACAAGGGTTTTGGACAGGTCTGATTTCGCAGTTAGAAGCTGCTTTAAAGCCGTGGAGATGAATTGCCGGGCTGCAGGGTTTTTTATTAGCTCTGGTTATCGACAAATGTGGATGATAATATTGATGCAGCCGAATATGAATTAGCATGTCTGAAGTGTTTCCACCAACATACCCTACAACTGTACACTGCCGACACTGTCCTTTTTCGTTCTACCACCTGATCTCCAGTGATGTTGTTATTCCCAAGTTGCCCTAACATTTCCCACACAGTTAATTTGAAAGAAGCAGGCAGATCCTCTAGCTCCTGTGTCAGCTCATAAACCTAGATACGCATAGCACAGCAGGCTTAGCACATGCACAGCTAAACTTTCTGGCTGCAATTCGCCTGTTAACTTCAGTTTTGTTTATTGGCATTTTGCACGTTTCTATAGGGCGTATGTACCGTGTGTTCTTCCGGTACACCTTTAATGGATACTTTCTCTAAAACAATGTTTCTCTACTGAAATATGCTTAATGATATATTAATATAAATGTATACACCACACAATGTTTTGTCAACGAAGACAGTAAATGACTTGTAATGAATCTCCTTTATCAACAAACGAGATTATGGCTAGAGCAAAACACAGTGTTTTGCAATATCCAGTAGAGCAATCAATGACGTGCCATCTGTCAACACTGAATGTAGAGTTCATCTGACACAGATCCAACTTTAATGATTGTCCTCAGGTTACATTTGCTGGTGCTATAGGTCACAAAATCTAACATAATTTAAGGTTTTAAGGCTAATGATTGTTAAGAATGTACAAAACATTTTAAAGTAAAGAAGAAGCAAAGGATTTAATTTTTATTTCTTGAAGACAGACTTGAAGACAGAATGCTTGCTTAATAGCCCAAAAGTGCAGCCACAAAAATATTGGCAATATTAAAAAATAAGCACTTCTATGGGCCAGTCTCAACAAAAACACATCTGCCACAAACCTGAGGTCATGACAGGACTGCCTTTCATTTCAGAGGTCATTGAAGCATAGCTTGTTGTTCGCCCTGGGCAATGACAATGAGTTTGTTCCAATGAGTTAATGTTCACTATATTTTCTACATATTGATGGAATTATGTATGCAGGAATGTTTGGGTGCAGCCTGGATGATAATGCCCTTGTGTATACTGCCAGATTTAATCAGCACCAATTTAGTAAACTCAAGGAGAAAGTCAAGCATCAAACCATGACCTTCCAAATCAGTTTTAAACACCATTGGACCATTTACGAAAAGTTATGGAGTACAGACTGAAACTGTTCTTCATTTTGTTCATCCTACAAAATAACATGGCAATTTTTTAATCATGAAAAACATTCTAATATTATACCACAAAGCTGTTCCAGATGCTTATCTATGTTCTTTAGTAGCTAACATTCAATCTATCTATATACAGTCTGTGGTTTTGTGTGAATCAGTTGTAAATGATTAGAGATTAGCTGTTTTAAAAAGCGTCATTGTAAATGTGCCATTTAAAAACTACATGATTCTCTGCAATCTTCCAATATCAGCACAAGCAATTCCTCTTTGGGTAGGAAAGTAGACTATATGGACAAAAGTAATAGGACACATCTCGTTTTCACTGAATTCAGCCCCATGGCCACATATGAATAAAATCAAGCACCTAGACATGTATTCTGTTTGTACAGAAATTTGTGAAAGGATGTGTAATTCTAAGGAGTTTGCTAAATTCAAGTGTGGTACTGTAGTAGTATACCATCACTGAAGCAAGTCAGTTCATGATATTCCACAATTACCTGTGCAGCATTGTTGAAAAGTGAAGTCGTTTTGTAATCACAGGTTCCAGGTTCCTTAGTTCCAGTAAAAGGAAGTCTTAATACTTCAGTATACCAAGGCATTGTGAATAATTGTATGCTTTTGACATTGTTAAGGGAAAGCCAAAGCTTTTCGTTATGAATGTGTACACTCAGTGTGTAGTACTGTCATTTCACAGTAAAAAACGTCCTATGTTTGATCCCAGGTGAAGTGGTCTGGGTCCTTACTGTGTGAAGTCTATATGTACTTTCCATGTTCATGTAAGTTTACTCCCACAGCTCCGGTTTTGTCCTACAGGCCAAATACATGCTTTAGGTTAATTAATTAGACAAAAGTTGTTACGATACTGGTTGGTGTTTTAATTAATGGACCCAAGTATGCGGGGTAGGTGTAACCCACGACGTATAATAAGAATGGGGAAATAATGAGAAACAACCAAAAGGGGGTATAAGGGCGGAGCTT
>JAVSBV010014105.1:0-25949 GCA_033117975.1 Parotocinclus spilosoma
GATTTGGTTTAATGTTAACTTGGTTTAAAGTATTTGTTGTTTATGTTCTTTTGTGAAGTGACCTTGAGATTATGAAAGGTGCTATATAAGTGTAACCTATTATTATTATTATTATTATTATTATTATTATTATTATTATTATTTTTAATAAAAGTTATCAGCACAGAAAGTTCAAAACTTTTGTTGTTCGTCACAGGTAACTGAAAATGGAATTGACAATTCTGAACGCAGCTGTCGTATCATAGCTATAGATTTCAACAACCGACACCCAGAAAGATCCACAAATTAAACACAGCACTTTTACATCAATTTCAAATTCTGAGAAGCCAAATTCTGAGAAACATGGACTGCGGATAGCAAGCCATGCAGTGGTCGTCCGAAAACCCCTACCAACTTAGAGACCTCAACAATGGCTTTGGCAGCCTTTGTGAAAAGTCCACGACCTAGCACATAACATGTCCTGTGACTTTGGACTCACCCTGTAGTTACCAACCGTGTCCCCTGCAGGAATAGCTGAGTAGGGCATGAAATGTGAACGAGTAGAAAGGCACAAATAACAATGTGATTAAAACAGAAGACTTGAAGTTAAAAGAAAAGGTCAAACGGCACAGGGGCCCACTGAGGACCAAAAAACATTTTCAAAAGAATGTCAATAATAATAATAATAATAATAATAATAATAATAATAATAATAATAATAATAATGTTATGTCATGCTTAGAAATGAAAAGACTCACAAAAAAACATCCATGTTAGCCCAGAGGTGCACAACTTCAATCCAGGAGGGCCACATACCAACTTAATGTTTAAATTTATTTTCATTTTTATTTTTTGCCATTCTACTAAATAATTTGTTTAACTAAGGAACAATTTTCTTTTTTTAATTAAAACAATCATAATGAAACCCTAAAGGCTCTGGCTGTCTTACACTGAAGATGAGCACCACTGTGTTAGAGACTAATAACAACAAAATGTGGAACAAAGAGACAGAAAGCACAAGCAGAGGAAACGTTACACTTCATAACCTGCCCTCTTAATGTAGGTCTAAGTCTACAGTGCCACACTGTAACAACTCAACAGCAGTGACTCACCTGGTTCCATGCCGACGGCTGCTTAGTCATCTGATTTCTTCTTTTCTGTGCACTGGAATTACAGGCAACTGTTACCATTTTGGCTTTGTTTGAGTCTCTTGTAGCCATGGTAACATATGAGAACTCACTTGGTGAATCCGATGAAGTCTTCATGATTTGTGTTGATATAAGAAAGCTGAATATCAATTGTGAGAAAAATCTGTTGGGAAATATTACATCATAAAACAACTAAGCAAAAACCTGTATTCATCATTCTAAATAATATAACATTTTCATTAAATAAAAGTGTGTACACACTGTACATATTCCGCTCTGTTTTTCTTATTTCCGAAAAGGCTAAAGGATAACTTGTGCTACAGGGTACATCATTCCAGCAGATGTTTTTAATCTTCTGCTAATTTAATATTTTCCTGTTCTATTTTGTATACATTTTGAAAAAACATGCTTCTATCTGGTAGATTCATGTGTAGATATAGAAATAGAAATAGAAAAATAACATAAAATGCAAATGTAAATGATTGCTCTAGAATTTTAAATTTTGGATTGCAGTAGCCTGATACTGGACTGTGGACCTGATGGTCCAGGGTTCAAATCCCACCTCTGCCAATCTACCACATTTGGGCCCTTAAGCAAGGCCCTTAATCCACCATTGCTTGAATTGTAAGACTGTATGAGTTGTAAGTCGCTCTGGATAAGGGCATCTGCTAAATGCCATAAATGGAAATACAGCACAAAGACATAGGCTGTTGTAGTGATTATATTATATAGATCTGTACGTTTATATTATGAAATCACCAATATTATTAACCAATTCTGATAACATATTCCAAACTCAAAAGCACATACATTACAAATTCATTATTAGGATTAGGAAAATAGAATTTGCTGGCTGGACAAAGTGTGCCCAGCTAACCAGAAGCCTATTAAACATCATCTATATTGAACCCAACAATGTACTGTAACAACACACTGTAAGAGCCAGTCTAAAAGTCCCTACAGTGGGAAGTACTGAATGTGACTGCAACCAATTGTAAGCAGGATGTGACACTGAAAAAAGTCTCATCCCATTATAAAAGCTTAGAACTTGAGTCCCAGATATTCCATCAGGCCTGATAAATGCTTCCACTTAGAACTGTTGTTTATGTTTATGTATAGGTGAAGTAAACATGGTTTAGGCCACATGCAACATATGAGCAAATGGATACTGGGAATGTATTAGTAACGGATTTTCACTTGTAGAGCTAAACTTGTCCTCACCTGGCTAGAAGCCTGCAGATAAGCTGCTTTTCCTCCTCCATGTACCCAGGCCAGTCCGTTTGAACATGCTTGTAGAAGTTGTCCTTCAGAGTGAAGCTCTGGTCTTTCGGATTCAGTCTCGCTACCTGAAACAAGCAGAAAACAATGAAAATGTAGGTCATTAATTTTTTGCAGCTGATACCAGGATTATATCTACCCAAAATAACAAATTAAAAGCAAACAATCTACTATAGCCATTTTTTAAATGAAATTCTTTTTTTTTTTTGTCCCTACATATGTATAAAATGTATAGGAAAACTATGTAGAAGGTAAAAATTTTTAATGCATTTTACATATGAATACTTTGACTCTTGCTAGTTTTAATCAATTAATTTAAGTTACCAGCCAAATGAGTTAAAACACAGATTTTACACAAGAAGGGCTTACATTTCCTGCATGTTAGTCCTAATAAAAACTTGTGTACATTTGATCTGTTACTCATGTGTTACGTCATTCCTCCAAAAAGAAGCTTTAGGAAAATATTTAATTTTTTTTAAACAGCAAAAACTGTCATTGTTTTGCAAACAAGTCCAACAAACTATTAATGTGCATGACTATTTTTGTTGGTAAGGCAGTATATTTCCAGACGTACTGATTCTGAGTAATGTCATGAAGGTCAAAAGGTCTGTGGACACCCAAAGTTTTTGTAGAATTAAGTTTGTTGCCCCTACAGCAGCCTTCACTTGTAAAAAGGATTACACTAGATTTTGGAACATGACAATTGATTCACCCTGATGCTGGACAATAAGTCCTGGCTCACTGTTGGCATTCCAGTGTTAATCTCAATCACATTTTAATGATTATAGGGTAAAAGATAATGATCAGACTTATTGGGTTGTTTGAAACCTATGAACCTGCCATAATGAGAGTCACTGAGGAGTTTAGTACTTGCTCCAATGTCTCCTTAAACCTACCAGTGGACTCAATCTTTAAATGTGCTCTGTTGTATCTGGCAATGAGACCTTAGTAAGAAATGCTTTATTGCGTAATTCAAGTCCCGTAATTTGGGAGCTAGAGGCAGCATGACACTTGTTCCAGCACATCCTGCAGATGCCCAACCAGATTGAGTTCTAGAGAATTATGGCAAGGATAAAACTTTATTTTCATTCTGCTCCTTAAAACTCTGCCAACATATGTAGCGTGTGAGGGCACATTATCCTGCTGAGAAAGGTTACTTTCCCACTGTAAACAAGTATTTTAAATACTGTCATATGGCATTTAAACCCACTGAGCTGCACTGTAGCTATGGGAGCAATGTCCTTTGCATTACAGTAGGAAGTGGCACTCGTTATATCTTTCCATTTTCTTAAATCCTGATTGGATTTGCATGACTACACACAGGGTAGATATGCTTTTAAGAGGATAGTCCATAAATGTGCACAGTGGATAAAGTATTAGCAGAATTAAAAATAAATAAATAAATCACATTTAAAAAAAAAAAAAAAAATTGTGTGTGTGTGTGTGTATATATATATATACCGCCTGTATGTTAGTTAGTCTAATATCGCCACATGCACAATTGTTCAAATTAGATAATCAATTATTCAAATTATGTTAATGATCAGTGTACATACCTACAATAGCTAGTACTGAGTACCTGTCCTGTAAAAAGGTTATTTTGTGTTTGCGGTACTGGAAATAACATGCCACAATATAAGTCTGTAAATGCTAGTGTGTCCGTCTTACCTCATCCAGTACAGCACTCAAGTCAGTTTTGTCCTTTGGACTGGCTCTCTCCCTCTCCAACCACAGCAGAAGCTCTGGCTTCCTGTAAGGCTTTAGGGCCAGAAGGTGAACAACGCGTTCTCTCAGAGGCCTGTGTGTCATGGCACTAGGAGGTCCAGTCTTCTTATTACAGAGTGAATATCTGTTTGGGCCATCCAGCGTCCCAGACAGAACTCTTTTCTTCTTAATCTTAACACACTTGCCTATGTAGAAAAAGTAAATCATGAAGTGAGAACAAGATAAAGCAAGCCCAAATTGAATAGCCAAATGTGCATGCCAGAGGCTCTTTTGAAGAAACTATGCCAAGTTTAAAGAGAACCAAATTAAATGTGACATAAAAAGCTTGGTGTATTTAAAGCATGTCCAAACAACATTATGACAATAAACCAGGTGCACCTATAATTTTAGCCTCTGGGACATCTGAAATCCCACAGTTCTTGTTATGCAAAACACAGAAACACAAAAAAGATGAGTTGCAAGATCAAATCAATGACAAAGATAGACAATAAGAGTGAGAGAAAAGGATGGGTTTTGGCATGTACACATTTCATAGAGTACACAGTGCATGTTAGACAACTTCAGGAAATATGGCTGTTGAGTAAACAGTTTAGAAAAACTCATACAACCTGCTCTCTAGACAAGACTCAAGCGTGCCAGGAAGCACAAAGAGGCTCGAATTGTAAATTGAGCTTTCTCCCTTTGCAAACAACTCAGCTATGGAAACTGAAGGAGCTCAAATAAAATGCCCAACCCCCACCAAACTTTCTTCCCATTAGTGTACTAATTCATATGGAACCTGGCCAGAAGTCCAGCACCAACTGCTATCGCAAGCATAACCTAATCTTATTATCCAGTTTAAGCACAGTCGGTTAATGTGGCCAATGTCTGATTACATAATGTTAATTAATACTTATTTGCACTCTATGTTGTTATCAGCATGCTGTTGTAATTATTATTGTCCAAAATTCAATAATATTTAAAAAGAAAGACCCAAAATACTGAAAAAAAAACCTATGCAGATGGTATGTTTTGAATTTAGAATAAGTAATGGGTGATGGGAAAGGGAGAAAATAACAAAATACCGTTTACCACAATCTTAAGAATATATGCAGGGTATACACTGAACCAACGACTTTATTAGGTTAACCTGTTCAACTGTTTATTAATGCAAATATCTAATCAGCCAATCATATGGCAGAAATGCAATGCATTTAGGTGTGTATACATGGTCAAGACGGCCTGCTGAAGACATGCATGAAAAGGGAAGAAAGGTGATACAAGTGAACATGACATGGTTGTTGCTGGTAGACATACTGGTCAGAGTATTTCAGAAACTGCTGATCTGCTGGGATTTTCATGCACAACGATCTCTATGGTTTACAGAGAATGGTCCAAGACAGAGAAAACATCCAGTGTGGCAGTTCTCTTGCATTCTGATATTGATGACAACGGTCAGAGGAGAATGGCTAGACTGGCTCAAACTGATAAGAAAGGCAACAGTAACTCAAATAACCACTGGTTACAAATGATGAATGCATCAAACCTTAAATCACAAGGGCTACAGAAGCAGAAGGCCACACCGTGTCTCAGCTAAGAACAGGCTCATAAAATTAGACAGAAGATTTTAAAAACATTGCCTGGTCTGATGAGTCTTATTTTCTTTCTTTCGGATGTCACATAAAATGTGGCATAAACAAAAAAAAAAAAAAGAAAGAATCTATTCTTCCATGCATCAGCAGCTCATACTGGTTTTGTAATGCTGTCTGTTTTTTGGCATACTTTAATAGCCTTAATACTACATTTACATTTACAAATGCCCTTAACCAGAGTGACTTGCAACTGGTACAATCAATTCAAGCAAGTATGGTTTAAGGGCCATGCTCAGGGATCCAACAGTGGCAGGTGGGATTTGATCCCTAAATCTTCAGGTCCATGGTCCAGTACCTTAACCACTATTAATCGTTTGAACACTTTAATGCTGTCCATCCCTTTAAGACCCTAGTGTACCATCTTCTGATGGCCACTTCCAGCAGCATAATGCAACATGTAACAAAGCTCCAATCATCTCAAACTGGTTTCTGCAGCTGACTGCAGAATGCAACTGATCTGCAGCAACTGTGTGATGCTAGGAGTCCATATAAACAGAAACTCCTGAAGAATCTTACTAGTACCTTACTGAGACAAAGAGTTAAGGCAGTTCTGAGGTCAAAAGGGTGTCCCACCCAATACTAGCAAGGTGTGCCTAGTAAAGTGGATGATGGGAGTAAACAACCAGCTTATAAAATGGGCAAAAATTATAGTATATAATTATTTTTAAAAAAATTATAGTACATCATAGTAAGCATTCAACACGCACGTAAACAAATTGCATACCATCATCAGAAGCAAGTGTTCAAAGCTAGGAATCAAGGAAGCATTGAAGCAAACATCAAATAAGCACAAATCTAAGCAGTAAGCTAAACACTATTCTCGCATACAGGCTTAAATGAGGTCACAGGAATACTGACGTCAGCGACCTCTGACGTGATCAACTCAGCAGGCCCCTTCACACGTGACATGCCCACACAGAGGGAGAGAGAAAAACAAAGGAATACGAACAATCCGTGCCACACAATAAACAGACATGCAAGCTAGTCACATTACACAGGCATAAGGTACAAGTCTCATGTGATGACATGTATTGAGTTTTTAAAATGTCAAAGGATAAAGTGACTGAAAAATAGAACATTACACCAAATAAAAACAAATCTCAAGCCACCATCATGAGTAATCAAGTGGCAGATACAGCCTGCAGACAGTGCTCCATTTTGATAGTGCTAACCTATCCTTTCCTTAATTTCACTTAATTTCATATAGTAGAGACAGAATCCAAGCCTAGTCAGTCATGCTGCCATTTTTCTGAATAAAAGTGTTAGCCTTTATTATTTTTAATTTAATATAACGATCCTAAAAATCATGAAAAACCATTCTAGACCATGAATCTAGTGTATCATTGCCCTAGAATATATTGAATAGTTCCAGCCTTTTGCCCTGGGTTGTAAACACCACAAAAGCTAAACGTGTTTAAAATTTCATTCATGCTCACACAAATGAAGTCTCTGCTCTATACTTTTCAGTATACACAGCCAGTGACAGTACAACACTGTAATACGGATTAAAATGTTAGAATGTTTTTCACTAACAATGCAGTGGGAACTGCTCTTCAGAAACACTCCAAAAAGTAGCAATCTGCATCACCTTAATTGTGTAGCTCTCTGGCTCCAAGACAGTGAGGTCTTTAGGTAAGGATCGATAAAGGCAACAACTGACTTACCACCTGCATCATAAACTTCAGATCATTCAAGTAAAGGAAATGAAGGTATGCGTCACTTAAAATCCACTATATGTTTTATGAAATTGCATGGATGTTACCGAACACCAAATTAGTTATCACACAAAACAATGTTGTATGTTATACTGTTGTGTACCAGCAATGACTAAATAGCCCAGATACTGCAGTGTTTCCCATACACTGACTGTAATATACTGATTGTTTTTACTGTTCAAGGCTGGTAAAAGCCTATCTCAGTGCAGAGGTACGTACAATGCCCTGACATGCTCAGCCCCACCTTACACGTGTTCTCTCGCACACACAAACACACAGATGAGAAACTGTCTGTTATGTAACATTTGCTGTTTTACTTACGACACTAGCAGATAACACAAAGTGTGCAGAAACTGTGAAGTGTGCACGAGCATTTAACTCTGGTGTGTGTGTCTATGCAAACTTATAGGCCTTGCCTTTGCTTCAGTCTGCTCACACTGACGTCACATGTGTAAAAACAAAACAAAACTGTGTGTTTAATAAGAATGTTTGATGTTTTTACAATGGAGAGTTCAAAATGAAACCCTTTAGTTCTCTTGACAAATGTCCAAGTACACCATTATTCAACCCTTGTCCTCAGTACATGGTGGAGCATCTTTTTACCTCCAATAAGCCATTTTGGTAATCGATGAAAAGATTCGGTCATCTCTTTTGTGAAATCTTTGCCCATCATTCTCTTGCAAAAGCTTCCTACTCAGTGAGATTTGATGGTTTCTGTGCTGCAACTGCTTTCTTTACATCCCACCAACAATTATAAAGAAGACCACACCAGGGCATTCCAGGACTGATTCCATAACCAAGCTTTAGTTGACTTTGATGTGTGTTTAAGATCATTGTCTTGCTGAATCCAATTCTGAAGCTTCAAGTTCACCACAGAAGGCATAACATTCCTACTCAAAACGGCTTGGTATTTCTGGGAGTCCACGGCACAAAAACTTCCCCCACATCAACAATGACCCGTCATCACACTTGACCGTGCATTCAGTGGTAATTGATCATAAGCCTTGCCTTTTTGGGGCTGGACAAACAGTTGTTCCATTTGAGAATTTTTTTTCTCAGTCTTTTGATGTCTTTCTCCCATGGCCAGACATTTGTCGTTAAGAATTAAGTTGTGAACTTTCGTACAAAGATCCCAACAGTGTCTATAGGCATGCTCAAGGACTATGATACTTTTACCCGTTGACCTTTTGAATATAATCAAATTATTTCCTCTTTCAGCTTGTGACAGCTCCTTAGTATTCACTTTAGTTACAAGCCACCTGGAACACATCCCTAGGTGGAGTTATATAAAAACCATATAACAATACAGAGTCAAAAGTCACATGACACTTATTTCAGAGACAAAGGGGAAATTACATATCTGAGTAGTAATGGGTGAGGGGGCCTATATTTTTGTCCTTTTATGTCCATGGCCATCTTGATCTTGAAGTGCAAGTATTTCCAAAGGGGAAAGTGGTCATGTAGCATATCAAATAAGAGAAATATCTGATAAATATATTGCTGCAAAGTCTCTTGTGGTTAAAAACATCATCAGTTAAAAAAGTTCAAAACTTTTGCTGTTCATCACAGGTATCATAGCCTCAGATTTCAACAACCGGCATCCAGAAAGACAACCAATTTCACTCAGTACTGTTGCATCCCTCATAGCCAAATTCTGAGAAACCATGACTGTGGATGACAAGCTATGTAGTGACTGTCCAAAGGCCGCTACCGACAAAGAAACCTCAACAATGTTTTTGGCAGCCTTTGCAAAAGGTCCATGACTCGTCACCTGATAGGTTCATTGTCTTTTGACTCACCCTGTATACAAGGGTCATTATTGAGCTCCCAATAGGTCATATTTAGGTGTTAAATAACTGTGGCATGGCAGTATTAACCAACTCCACTCCTACTCTAAAGTGCATCATTAATTTTCTTTGTTCATTTAGCATTTAACAACAAAGACTAGATTTATTTCTTATCTCTGAAACTTATTACTTAATTCCTTCCAGGGTTTAATATTTTAGAAGTGAAAATATTTAGTCGATAAATGAAAAGTGATGCCGTGCATTCCTGTATTTTACTCAACTCCTTATGTTAGAAGGACAACTGTGTATCATTGTGGGTGTTTGCTTACTTGGATGCGTTGCTCCAGGTTTGATCTCGATAGCCGAACGACTCCAGATGTCTTTCTCAACCTGGGACATGCGTTCACGGGTCATCTGGTAAGAGTCATCTGTGGCACACACTGTGATCTTGTCCTGAATACTGCCCTGCGCATCCAGGTGTTCCCTACCATCCCTAAGGAAATTAATTCAGGTTTTAATGTAACGGTAAACCAAATCCAAGGAGTTATAATCTTCTCATTGTAAAGGGGCAAATTCAATTCAGATCATAAAAAGTTATAAATCAATACACTCGCTCAAGAGGGCACCAGTTAAAAAGGTCGTAACAATTACTCAAACATACCATTTGCTTATTTATTGACTTTCTGACTATTCAGTACAAACAAAAGAAATTGAAGTTTGTTTAGGTTAAAGTTAGCAACCAGTTCAGCTTACCCTGAGACTAACTGTTTAATACAGTCAAAGCTGGCTTGAGGTTTGTCCTTGTTGTCGGTTGACAGGTAAAAAGAAAATACACGAAGGTCATCAGGGGAGTCCTCTGTGGGAGCAGGAATCTTGATATACTGTGAATGATAATTGCACAAGTATATATGAGAAACATCATGTGTGTGAAAAAACGAAAAATATTCACCACAACATTTGATTTGAACAATGTTTTTTCTTGCGGTTAATATTAACTTGTTGTTTGCTGACTGCCTCTGACATTATTACAAAAATGAAAGAAAAAAAACAAACACTAAGCACACATTAGCAGAGGCATAAATCAAGGTTTAATTACTGTATGTAATGCTCTAACATTTGTCCACTCTCAGCCTCCCAAACTAAGGTGACCCAGAAAAAGGCTATACAGGCAAACAAAAGACAACACAAAAAAAACACAACCCAGCCAAGTATTCCAAAATGTAAAGCAATGATCAATTGTTCCTTTATTATTAATACATCCATCCATCTATTATCTTAATCCATACAGGGTCATGGGCCAGCTGATGCCCACCCAGCAACTATGGCACAAAAGCAGAAACAACCCTAGACGAGGTGCCGATCCATTTTAGGGCACACATACACACAGTCACGCAGAGAGAGAGACACCATTAACCTAGTCTTTGGACTGTGGGAGTAAACCGGAGTAGCCGGAGTAAACCCACGCAGACACGGGGAGGGCATGCAGACTCCACACAGAAAGGACCCAGGCCACTCAACCTCGGCCCTTCTTGCTCTGTGCTACAGAATATATTGGGTGCAGCATCCTTGGCTTAAAGTCTCTACTCCAAATGTGTTTCAAACTTTTTTTAAGAATGATTCTTTGCTGGTTTAGTATTTTCATGGACTAATGCCAAAAGTCTTTATAGGTTAGAAGTCTTTATATTCCACTAGTGCTGTACATTGTTTGCATTTCCGATTTCAATTTCCATTCTGAATACAAGTTTTTCAAAACCCGGTACCCACCCGGTACCTATGGGCGCAAGGGCAGGAACAACCCTAGATGGGATGCCAATCCATCGTAGGATGCACACACAGTCGCACACAGTCGCACACAGTCGCACACAGTCGCACACAGTCGCACACAGTCGCACACAGTCACACACAGTCACACACAGTCACACACAGTCACACACAGTCACACACTAAGGGCCACTTAAGAGACACCACATGCATGTCTTTGGACTGTGGGAGGAAACCGGAGTAAACCCACGCAGACACGGGGAGGACGTGAAGACTACACACAGAAAGGACCCAGACAGACCGCTCCACTCTGGGATTGAACCCGGGACCGTCTTGCTGTGAGGCAGTGGTGCTACTCACTGAGCCACCGCGCTGCCTCAGCTCAATATTAAAACAACAATTAAGATAGTATCGTAGATGATGCATATCGCTAAGCCCTAACTTGTCATTTCTGAGATGCTCTGCCTCAGGTGTCTAGCTATAAGAACTCAATGTCAATGTCACTAAGGTTCTTATGTAAGCCATTTCTCCTGCATCCAGCACAAACTAGTAAATTTGCATAACATTTTTGGAGAATCACAAATTGCCAATTGCCAATGAGAATTGGCAATTCAATCTAAATTCCATGAAATTATTCATTCACTATTTCATCCACAGCGAATGAGCCATGACAAAAGAGTCAACAGCAAATGATAGAAATCACATGCTCTTGCATCAATCACTGATCAGCAATAGCTTGAAGGCATGACGGAAAAATGCTATTTCAAATAATCTCCCTGGCCAACAGATACATGAATACCCAGTTTGATAGTGCACTGCTACACTCTCACTTCAAATTGTAATTCTAATCACTGTCAGGCATTTCATTTGACCTCCTACCCTTACCTTCTGTGCCTCTAACCACCTTCAAAACAATGTCATTTTAACTAGACTACTGGTGTTCAGCATTCATTTTTCTGCAGGTCCACAAGGGAAATATGGGTTTTAACCATATTAAAAGTATGACGGCTCCATTGATGCCTGGTTGGTTTCCAAAAATGCAGATTTTTTTGACCTCATGATCTATTCAGAAATGTGTAATCCAGGGTCTGGAAATTAAATTTTAAATCATAAACATCAATGATGATGATTTAGATTATAGTGTCAATGTTACAACACTTTGGATTATAGTTAAGGGAGGAGACTGCTACTGCATACTGAAATCGACTGTGTCCATCATGGACTATTGTAAGGCCTTATATGTTCAAAACTCCAGCCAGCCAGATGAGTTGGAAATGTCTACCCAGCTAAATGCATCTGTGCTTTACTAGAGTATGCATTAGTTATTCCCACATATGACACATGCTCATTAGCAACGTTCATTAGCAATAATAAATAATATACATACATTCCAGTGCCATGCGAGTTCTTAAATGGGCCCTTGAGCTCATAGTGATCTTTTGCAATGCTGTGTTGAGACATTTTCTATTATAAAGCGCTATACAAAGAAAACTGAGCTGTATTAAATGCAAGAAGCATGGTTACACAGTAGTTAGCATGCTCGCGTCATAGCTCCAGGTCAATGCTTTGATCCTGACCTCAGTCTCTGCCTCTGTGGAGTTTGCTCCAGTTTCCTCCCCGTGTCCATGTGGGTTTACTCCAGGTACTCTGATTGCCTTCTGCATTCCAAAGACATACTAATGTATCTGCCCATTTTTAAACCGTATTCTGCTTCCTTACTTCTAGAACAGGTGCCTTGCATTTATTGGTTCACTTTAGCTATCTGACCAACCCTTTTGGTATGGTTGATCAAAAGAAAAAGCTCACCTTTTGTTTGATGGGGAATATGCAGTCAGGGGCAGGCAGATGGTTATTTTGATTAGATTATTTTACAGAGATGTGTGGTTATAAATGACTGCAATACAAGTGGAATAATGACTAGGCATGTCCATTAGCCCAACCCATATAAAGGACAGAAACCTGGATGGTAAAAAGCACCCAATATGTTCACAAGTGGCATTTGGGCTTAAGGGGTTTATTACAAACAAGTACATAACATGCTAACACTACAAAACCCAACAAATATAACCCTGTCAATTTTCTTGAGATGCAAACCATTAATGCGAATTCCCCAAGTTATGCCAAGGAAAGCGCAAGCATGTATCACCTCCTGGCATTAAATCACTCTGAGGCTCGAATGTCGTTTACAGTTAAATGAGCTAGAATAAGAAGGGGGAAGAGGTGGCTGTCTGTTGAGGCATGGGGGTTGGTTGGAGGTGGGGGTTGGCAATGTATTGGGGGATGGAGGTTGTCTGTCTCATTCACTGCATGAGATGCCAAGCAAAATCTGCCTAAATCTCCTCCCAGCACCTGAGGGCTAATCTGTCTAGCTCAATAAGCTCTGGGTAACCCAACTCAATAACCAGCCCTCAGTGCATGTCAGTGTGTGTATGCTTTCCACTATCCTTCATGAAGAGAGCCCTGCTACTGATTTTATATGCAGCCATTTGCCTGTACAGCCAGAAGCCAGTCCCCAACACTCCTACATGTTACTATAGAGTCACATGTATGGGGAATTTGCAGCCAACATAAGCCCCACATTTCTTATACTACTTATATTACTATAATTACTTATCACATATGAAGACAAATTCCTCATTCAACTTGTTTGCTGCTCCATTCCACTGTGTTGCTTTGGATAACACAATGCTTTACCAATTTGAGGATTCATTGCTTTAAGTCACTAGACCCACAAAAAATACATCTGTAAATACGCACAGTCACACATATACATATACTATCATAAAGGAATCGTCCTTAAACATAGGCATACTCCCTGGTTTGCATGGTCTATGTTTGCATACTGGAAAACAACATAAAACGACTGTTCTATTTTTCAACACAATACAATTTGCCTGTTTAAGTACTCAGGGTCAGAGTCTATATCAAGAGGATCGCCTTCCCTGTTTCGAAACAGAACCACACAATGACAGCTTTCAAACAACAAAAGTACTTTAATAGAACAAAAACCTTGCATTTGGAAACGCATATGCTGATATTATTCATTTTTATGAGAGCTGCAGTCAGTTTGTTTAAATTCTTCCAGAAATTAAAAAGGCATTCTGTTTCACTTCCATTTTGATCACAGGACAATATTTGCTGAACAGTCTTAATAACTAATAAAGTTCTTAATGTCAGAATATCTGCAATAGCAAATAACTCTGGGCTAGATCGCTAAACTCAACATAATATATAATAATAATTCTGGTTATATGACAAATAAAATTATGCATATATTTTGTAGCATTCCACTACAACCCAAATAACAGTAGTAGTGGTGGTCCTGGACTACTGACCAAAAGGTTAAGGGGTTCAAACCCCAGAACTCTCAAGCTGCCAGTGTTTGCCTCTTAAAGCCCTTAGCTTTAATTTGCTTGTACCCTGTACTCCAGGCAAGGTTATCTTTGAAATTCCAAAAATGAAGGAATACATGAGAATGGTTACAGCTCGAGTCAAAAATAGCCAGGTTGCGAAAGCAGCAAAACGCAGTGCCAGTCAAAACACATGGTTGCAAACAGGAGCAGCACTGTGTGGCCTCTGCGCCAGCCACGTCACATCTAAATGAATAGAGCAACGTGTGCCCATTCAGTTACATGCAGGCCTGCATCCCCCTCCTAAGCAATGCTGCTTCCAGGGACCCTGCACTCTATGCTACACATTCCTGTTATTGTCATTGTAATTGGCTTTTAGTATAGGAAACATACATGGACAAGCATGCTCACAAACGCCCTTAAACACACGGGTCAAGACGTAAACATATGGACTCAAAGTTCACCTATCAAAGTGAGTTACTGACGTTTAAGGTACTTATTGCTGGGATTCAAATACACACACATACACATTGTTGGGACTGGGTTGCAGCATGTGAGACAGAAGCTCTTGCAACCAGAGAGAGAAAGGGTGGGGGTATGTGCTGGGTGACAACAAGAGAGAAAGAAGGGTGAGGGGAGCAGACTCCATACATTCTTGTCATGTGAAAATGGTAGCAAGGAATGCTCCTTCTCCCATCTCCTCCAGCATCAAGTGCCCATCAAACATACAACCCGGAGGGGATGCCTTACAACAATTGTGAACAAAGACTGAACACACATATACACCTCCAGACACAAAACACTTAGCGACAAAGAGCACACACAATGAATTGCTTATTCAGAGAATCTTCATTGAAATAAAATCCTTAATTTTGCATTATAGAATATGAAAGTATTAGTCTTAAAGCTGTTTGTGTGTGTGTGCTTTCTTTGATTACATTTCATTTTTATTTTCACCAATACTATCATATGATAAGGACATTACTGCATACAAAAGAGAAAATGATCATGCGTTATATTGTAGGCTATACAAACAGAACAAGGCCAATCATTTACCCACATTCACACAGCAAATTGTGCTTTATGTGGTTTGATTTAGTTAGATTTTAAGGATCAAACAAACGTACACCTTAGCGTAACATGTATATAAAACAGATTTTTAACTGTAAAATAGAATTATAAATAATAAATAAATAAATTATAAAATAATATTTTCACATTAATACTACATTTTCAGCTCTGTATGATGGGCAACGAATTTAAACCAGACTCAGTCCAGGGTCATATGCAAAAATCAACTGCTGTGGAGAAATCATAAAGACCATAATTTCTATAAACACCATCTTAGAGCTAAAAATGTGATCTACAAAAGCTGTAGATATTTTTACTGCTGTCATTTGAATTGTTAGCCGTAATCCATATTTAGGATAAGTGACAATAGAAAAGCTGGATGTTACAAATATGTGACAGTAAAAGTTGACTTATATTTTTAGGAAGATAATTGCTGGAAATGTCTCCAATATGCCAATATTATTATTTTAAAAACCTAGTTAACCCAACTTTCCTGTTTCAAGGTAACAGCCCTTCTGCTGTTAATATTTCAAGAACACAAGACTTAAGCATCTCCTGGGAGGAACATCAGCCCAATGTTGCACCAAGGGATACTCACCTGACCAGTCCCTGCCTCAGGTACAGCTAAACACTTCTAACAGTGACACCCAACCTGGTCAGAAGCGGCTGCCAGAAATGTAACAAGTCAAGCATAACAGACAAGTAAGTAAGTGTTAATACTTATACTTTCTCCGATATACTATATTACCATAGGAGAAATAAAATCTAAGGGCACACAGAGCCTAAAGTATAACTTGTACAACAATATTACATAAAGCATATAGTATCCTTTTACAGAAGTTAAGCGTATGGGTAATCTTAGCATCTACACTAAGGCCAAGGATGTGGGCACCCTTCCAAATTACAGAGCTCCAGCCTTAAACACAGTTAAAATAAGTACCAAGAAACAAGTACATAGCCAAGCAATCTTCAATGATGAACACCAGCAGTTGATTAGCATCTACAGAAGAGTGACTTTCAGTCACCCTGCTAAAACTGCCCCAGTCAAATGCAAGTGCTATTGTTGTGAAATGGAAGCTTCTAGAAGCAACAGCAGCACAGCCATGAAGTAACAGACCACATAAAATGACAGAGTGGGGTTGGTGAGTGTTGAAGCACATAAACAGATACAACCACGTCTATCACATGCAGCAGAGTTCCAAAGTGACTCTGGAGACAACAACATCGCAAAAAATGCATTGGGAGCATTTTTTCAGAAAACTGAGGTTTGCTGAGCAGTTGCATACAAACCGAATGTAACCACAACCTATGCCAAACATCAGCTGGAGAAGAGTTAAGTACACAACCACTGGACCCAGTGGTTATCTCAGGATTATCTGGATATATCTGAAATAAACTGCCATACTTCACTATCTGATAGGCTAATGGATGGCTCAGCAGGAGAAAAGGGCCAACAAGCTGGCCCTGACCTCAACCCCACTCAACACCTTTAATTAACTAATCACACAAAAAAAAACACACTTACATTTAAGATGAAACAAAAATTTTGCTTTTTGGTAACAAATACTCAAAGTGGGATTGATGCAAATAGAAATCTGTGTGTGATGCTGTAGGGCTGGTTTACCGTTTTGACCAACAAATGAATACATTTTTAAATATACAACGCATCCAGGTAGAAATGTCAGATTGCTGCAAAAGCCATGCCTCGGGCAGATATGTTTGGACTGCACAATAGACCACCTGGAGAGTATCTGGAATTATCTCAATTTGTGCTTTGTATTTACCAATCGTATGTTATAGGAGAAGAGAAGTGCCGTTTCTACAAAGACAGGGAGGTTGTACGGGGTTCTGAACACAGAGGTGCCAATAATTGTGACACATGTGGTTTTACTAAAAATATTTTTCTTGGTGAAGGATTTTTCCTGCAGACTAAATTTACATCAAATAGAGATTGTATTTTCCCCTTTTTCAGTGTGAAATTAAGCTAATTCAACAAATGGTTAATTTCTTAATCTAACTATTTCACTCATATGGGTGCCAATGAATGTGAAGACAGCATATAAGTCACTTAAA
Organism: Parotocinclus spilosoma; assembly: GCA_033117975.1. Lineage (NCBI taxonomy): Eukaryota > Metazoa > Chordata > Actinopteri > Siluriformes > Loricariidae > Parotocinclus > Parotocinclus spilosoma. The sequence goes on from JAVSBV010014105.1 coordinate 17,519, forward strand.
ACACCTACTATAAACCATTTAGCTTGGTATCATTTACTTATCAGTGGTGTCTTTTCAAAGCTTGCTTGCTTCTTGCATTGAGCATCTTTTTCACCACTGTGGCACCCATATGCACTTTTCATTCTATCTATATCTATATGCTATATGCATATTCTCATGCCCTATGCTTTGAGGTGTTTCCACATAATCTGTCAAATTTGCCTATCTTGAGAAACAAAATACACTACTTACAAAAATTAGGGGATACTTCAAAATTAAATATGCCATAATACAATATCCCCTATGCACTTTGTCTGCCATTGTGCCTTGTGTAAAACAAAACAGTTACTGGTAATTCATTCTCATTATTTACCAGCTTATCTGTGTGTTGCAGTATAAACAAAGAAGGTGCATGTCCTAAGGATCTTCTCACTATTGTCCATGTTTGTGTATTTCTGTATCTGGCAGGGTTAATGTGAGCAGGATTAGCAAACAGTAGGGTCTGGTTGTTGAAATATCGGGCTGGCTTGCCATATCAGTGCAGGTAACATGGCAGTGTGTTACTGGAAACATGATACTGTATTAATGGCTTTGGTTAAATCACCTCATGGTAAAAAAACAGTCATCTCAAATTACTTAATGCAGTGCTTCCATAGTTTAACACCCTTCCAGTATAGTAATAATAATACTCTGGTAAACAGAAATGTTTGTGAATATTCATTGCTTCATAGTAGACTGTTATGCATTTGGTATATACTTGTCATGCCATACTATGTGTAAAAACAGATGGTGGTAATTTAAAACATTTAAAACCACTGCTATGTGCAGTTAGTACCAGGTTGGTTAAATCATAATCCTATATTTGTATTTGTTATTCAAGAGATGAGATTTAAATCAGAATATAATGAAAACTAAATATACTTATGCTTATAACACAAAGACACAAAACAACTGCTATACTCTGCATCATAATAATACATAAATACTGTTGTCACAGTAAAGCATTTACCAGCATAAAATATGAACTATACTTTGCATAAACCATACATTATTACAATATATAGATAACTATACTCATGATGGAGGACAGAGATTAATCTTACTCCCCCACCCCATCTTGCTCTCTAACAGCTCACATACCTCATTAATGCCAAGAAGCTCAGGGTCAAAGGAGAAGGAGGGATCCCCTATACAGATCAGCAACCAATTTAAATATATGCCACACCAAACACAGACATCATTAAAAGTATTCCCACAGTTAAAACTCGTTTTAATTGCATATGCCCAGGCCACAGGCCCATGACTGCTCCTCTCATTGTCCTAAATGTTTTATTTTCCTGTAAATGACATGTACAAAACAACTTTTCTTCCTTGTCAACGCAAAACGCATGCAAGAGATATAGATTTATTTACATATTCTGCAATCAGAAGACTCCCTTATCCAGGCCGTCTTACAAATGATACAATCAGTTCAATTTAACAGCTTTGCTCAGTGAGTGCCTTTACATGTACTTCATAGTCTGATAACTGCAGAAAATCTGATTTTGCCAGTAATTTGATCAATGAGTATATACATTTATTTCCAGATTTACATGACTCAAATCATAAATCAGAATTCTACTTTGTAACCAGTCGAGAATCTCACAAAAAAACAACATTTAATATGAAATTATCCTTCTTGAGCATAAACTGCATTTGGAGTCTCCACAATGTGTGATAGTAGTCTAGAAGGTGGTGTGTTTAATGCCGTTTAAAATACAAAAAAACCCTACGTCTACAGAAACCAGCTATACTTCTATAAAACTATAAAATACATTACATTTCAAGTCTCAGATTTCTTCACTTGCTTTCTAGAGCACTTTATACACGACCACTTGAATCAGACTTTTAAGTGCATGTAGACACACTCAGTGATATCTTGGCAGTGCTGGGGCTTGAACCTGGGACCTTTTGGTCAATGGTCCATTAGCTCTGAGCCAGCACAGTCCTCCAAATTATAAGGCCTCCTAACAGACTACACTGTTTCCATGAGAGATTAGGCTATGCTTCCCTAACCTTCTCATTCTTGCATGTCTGCACAGAGAAAACATTAGGTTTTCCTGGGTTTTACCTACCAACAAAGCTTTCACTGTCCCCAGTCTGACCCAGTAACCTGGCTCAGTTCTAGAGTGCTTATGGTACAATCCACCATTTAGGATATGTCAAGTTATTTTCACTAGCTCTCAACTGCCAGTGTTAATGGGGGCAGGGGAACAGACTAGTTGTTGACTGTGCATTTAAAATGTACATTTTACACGTACATGGGCCATAAGGAAGGTGCTACAGTTGAGCATGTCAATCTTCAGAAATATACGATGGGAACCTCCACTATATTGTCTAAAAATCTCGAATTCTTTAAAGCATTTGGCATTGTTGTGTTTCCACTGACTATGCTAAGCTTGTATTTATTTAAGGACTCGGTCCGTATGAAACCATCAAATCAGAATTCATGTTTTTCCACAAGACCTTTTCATATATACACTTTCAGGTGCAGCCCAAGTTATCGAAACGTTTCCTTTATAATTGTGCAGGCAAAACAGCTGGTAGCAGCCCTATTTTCAGTGTTGAGACAGCATTCAGTGTTCAGTGGACAGCATTCTATTTGGGAAATGTTTGTGTGTGGTGAACAAAAACATTCATCCTACCCCCTGGCTCCCCTTGAAGCAGATTGATGGTTGATTTGTTAAGGATCCCTGGGGACACAGAAGAGACAAAAAGTACATTGTTTGAACATTTAATATCATTGAATATAAAGAATCCCAAATCTATCAAGTTAAATACTAGAATTCCCTTAGGTCAACATTGATTAAAAAGCTTTAAGAACGCAACAGTGCAGTCACAGTTAAAACCTAAAGCTGTGTTAAGTGTGTTTTTAAAGCAAACAAAAAACTGTACATCCTAACAGCTTTCACTGAAATAGATAACCTGGGAAACTGCCTTTGTGACCGCTGTTAAAGAGTAAGTCAATTATCCGCAATTACTGCACAGCTGTTATTACTCTGTCTGTATTCGTATGATTGTTGTTGTGTCAGTACAGATTTGCTTATGTAACCAAGTATACTCCTCAAAAAATAGGGGATACTTTCAAATGAAATCTCCCATAATGAAATATCCGGTATTTTCTGTGAGCAGTGTAGTTATAGACCTAGATAATTATGCAGGTGCAACATGACCAGGCATGCATGTTTCTTGACATGGCATTAGGTATTAAATGGGTTGTATATATAGTTTTTCTAATCTCTTCTTACCATATACCATGCAAATTACCTGGAAGGGGTCTTTGGAGAAAGGTTTGGACTGAGGGAGAAGTTGACTTGTTGACATGCTTCAATTTGACAAAATTAGTAAGAAGTGTCCCTTACTAAAGCTTTAAACTCCTTTTCATGTTTTCTACAGACAGCTTCAGGTCTATTTTTGCTTCATGAGAGCATGGCAGTTTCCATGAGCAGGATTTATTTATATTAACCATATAGTGAAATGGCTTGGCTCGGTTTGGTGAATGTGCTGGAATTAGTTGCTGGGGAGTGGGGATATGGAGGAGAGGGACAACAAGACCAGGGAAAATGCCTCTATGGATAGAATAATAAATGTTCATTTTTATCTCTGCACCAGTCTGCACATGTTCAACCTTGAACTATACTTGTATAAAGTGCCTGTTCAAATATCTATTTACATAACTGTGCTTCAGAACATGTCATGTCTAGTTTTTAACCTTTTGTTATTCCCCAGGAACACATGCATTGTGGCACGTCTGAACTTCAAAATATATTATTAAACAAAATGAAGATTTTTTTTTAATGATTCTGTCTGTGCTCTGCATAATTAGCAGACATGCATGTTCAGAGATAAGCCTTGATATTGTGATAGTACAGCTGGAGTCATGCTTAACAAACCCACTTATCAAATATGCAAAGGAGAAAGGCCACTACAATCCACACTGTATTATTACTTTTATAAATAACTATCATTTCTTAGGCTCCACTGGCCAGCATTTGTATTCCTGTCACTGGATTAGACAAACACTTTTAAGGGATTGTCACTTGTGCTTGTTTTGATACCAGAAAGAAATTGTAGGTGAACCAGACCACATTTAAATCAGGTAAATACACTCAGAGCAGATGTATCAATATTTTGGATTAAGGATTACTGTGTACACTCTTAATAAGTTTACTTAATTACATAAATTGTTCAGCATGGCAAGAGGATAGCAGCGTCCTAATTTACACGAGCCAACTCCTATGGAAACTTAAGGAATGAGCGACCATAGTGTTTGGCGACCTTATTAGAACAGAGTCGCTCGAAATAAATCCCAGCCGTTTCCCCGTGTTGAAAACCGACAGAAATTACGCTGAAGATGCTCATTTCAAGCTTACAACGTACATGGAGGACTTTTAGTGTAGGACAAAAACCTGTAACGGCGACAATACGCTCTTCCAGTGTTCAAAGTGCGTTTTTCAGCAGGGAGGTTTAAGGTTTAAGCACTAGCAGTCCCAGTCGATAGCATAAGAACATGTCGAACAACCGAGTACAACAGCTCGGCTATACTGCCTTCTATATAACACACTGTCCAGCTATTAAACCGCTCACGAGGTATTTAAACATTAAAAGCCTTCTACTTAACGCGCACTACAATCAAATATCGTCCCGTGGCAGACTAACACACACCGACTTCTATTTAAAACCAGGATCTCATAAACCTCTATCAATTGAAGCTGAATAAATAAGGACAAATCTACAATGTAACCAAATGACATCGCTTACTAAAGGATTAGCCCACATTTGCCCCGCTAATAAACAAAACAGTTGTGTTTTCGATTTTCCTGTCCGTGACCAAGACCGTTTGGTCCAAGTTGTTTACTGCTGGTCAGAACTGGTCTAATGACGGTTTAACGAGTAAACTCTAATAAAAAAAAGCTGATTGACCAGCACACAAGTGACCAATGCAACAAATGCTGGTCTTTGCTATTTTTTTCATCGCGAATCCTAAAGGATTTGATAGCCATTTCGAGATTTGATTCCAATATAAACAGCTGTATAAAGAAGCTGCTTAACTGTAATAAAACTCCGATCTTTCACAGATGTACCGATGGCAAATACAAAGGCAGAGCTTTAGTTAAATGTACGTTACATGGATATGAAAAGGCTAAACATTATTATTTGTGTCTTTGCCTTAAGCCCCTCTCAGACCTTATGAACCCTGGAGAAGTAACTAATCGGCGCTATAGTTGAGGTCATACTATACAAGTTATGCTATACAAGCTCACATATGGGGCACTTATTTCCCAGTTTTTTTTACAGCCTCACAAAGATGGACACTGTCACTGGCTTTTATTGGCTTCAGGATGACTTCTCTACAGGGTATGGCTCAAGGCGAGTGGCAATAGGGCGAGTTCAAGTGTAGTTTCTAGTCTCAGTAGGGCAGCTGTAGAATTGGACAATCTCACGAGGACAAAATAACACAATAATAGTCGAGTTGGATAGTAAATGTCAAACTTGTTTGAAACGGGGCATTCGGAACGATAACATAGATAGCTTTTATATCCGACAAACGTCCATGTACCTACTGTAGCCTACAATATACGCACTGGGAACATCTAACGCTTTAACGCTATTTCCCATTAAAGTGTCAGTTTAACAGATAACGTTTATCCGACACAAGGGCTGTAACATTGTACTATTCTGGCTTTAAGATTTGTCTCAACAACACGATCTGAAAATAATGAACAACAAAATAAGTGCTTATAAATTGCTAAGCGATACCTTTAGGTTCTGATAGGTTTCCAGTGTCCGAATGGCCGAGTCGGTGAGCTTGACGTGATATATAGTTCTGTTTGGAGCGTTTTTCGGAACCTTCGCACAGGAAAGCCCATACCGACGCTCCTGTCTCAGCGTTGCCATGTCTGGAACTGACCTGAACTGGCGACATTCTAGCTGTGACGTAACGCGGCGGGATTGGGAGGAGTCAGCAGGGAGCACGTCAAATAACATACACACGCGCGCACGTACTTCCAGACGCACGCCGACGCAAACAGACACACAGGACGCACATGCACGCGCGTGCATGCTCAGTTGTTAGTTTACCCCTTAGATAAACGGTACAAATGTAGTGCCGCGTTTATTATTTAAAAAATAAAGAAAGAATGCAATATAAGCAAAAATATAAATATTCACCTTGTAAGTGAGTCATGTTTCTCAGAATCTACAACATAAAAAAGAGGGGGTGAAAAATGAAAAAAAAGGGGAAACAAACAAACAAAAACCCTGTTTCTTTCACTTACTTTGACATTTGTTTCATTGCAGACTGGAAACATCCATTATTTCGATTCAGGCATGCAAGACATCTACCAAAAATAGGACTGGTGTAATTTAAGGCTAGTAATTAAGTGAAAAGGGTAAATAAGCAGGTGTCAACAGGTAAGCATGATTTGGTACAGGAGGACCCAAAAGCAATCCATGAATGGCTGTATCTTTGAGGAGCAAAGACAGGCAGAGGATCTCCAGTTTGTCAACAAATGCATGAACAAATGATTGAAATGTTTACAAACAATGTTCATCAAACATATAATCCAAGGACTTTGTATTTTACTTAATATACAGTGCATAATATCATTAAGCAATTGATGGAATCTGATGAAATGTCAGTCCATAAAGGGCCAGGGCACAAGCCTACACTAGACACCTGTAATCCTCAATCCCTCAGGGCACACTGCATTAAGAGCTGTTATTCAGCAATCACTGATATAACCACATGGGCAAAAGATTACTTTACAATACAGAGTTACATTTACAAATGTCAGTTGCCAAAATGCCAAAAAAAATGAAATGTACCAAAGAAGAAAAAAAACAATCCAGATTTTATTAGCAAACATAGTACAACAAAGTAAAAAAGCCAGAGTCTATCATTATATGGGTTTTTTCAGTGCCCTAGGCAATGGTCATTTACCTTCTGTAATGTCAGCATTAATGCAGAAAAGTACATTGAGACTTTAAAGCAACATATGCTGCCTTTAAGATGCAAGGGCAGGATCCACCCTAGATGGAGTGCCAATCCATAATAGGGTACACACACATAGTCATGCACACAGTCACACACTAAGAGACATTTTAGAGACACCAATTAACCTAACACATATGTCTTTGGACTGTGGGAAGAAACCGGAGTACTCAGTGTAAACCCACACAGACACAGGGAGGACATGCAGACTCTACACAGAAAGGACCCAAGCCGCTCCACCCTTGGGATTGAACCCAGGACCTTCTTGCTATGAGGCAGTGGTGTTACCCACTGAGCCACTGTGATGCCCTGGATATTGGAATATGGTATATTAAAAAATGAAATAAAGCTGACCTACCAAAAACATAAAATGTATTGGGTTTAAATTCACAGTTTACAAGTCAAGCTTAACACATCTGCATTTCCAAACCATCCCAATATTTTCTGATTCCGGTTTATTTATGATCAGTGTGAAATAATAGTCTACCTGTCAAAATGACTTCAGTGTATTATCAGCATACTAGTAAGGACTCTGGCAATTTATTTTTGATTTCTCTTATAATTATGAAATAATGCTCTGAAAATTATGATGTGATGTGAGACTGACTGAAGGCTGTAAGAAACAATGGGTTATTCCTGTTTCCTTCTACATTCCAAAAACATGCATTAGGTTTATTACTCACTTTAAATCGGCCCATGTCTCATGTTTTAATGTAACCTTGTGTCTGTTGTTAATGTAGCCACTGATGCTGAGATGAAGTGTAATAGAATTAATAAACAAACAAACAAACATGTAAATGTCATTAGAAGGTAATGGTGGCCCAATGAGCATAAACTTACTTTAAACTGACCATTTTATACAGAATAGTGAGCATGGTGATATGGACAGAAACCAGAGTTAAAGTTTTATTTGTAATTGTGCCTGATTAGCAAGTTTAGCCAATAGTACCATAAGAATTAAAATGATCTTTATTGTAAGATGTCACATGCCATATGACTTTCAGAGGCACACAAGTATTTCAGTCTAATTTGATAAGTAAAATGCTGAGCTGAATGCTTTGTCAGAATGCTGGATCGAGTGACATGTCAGTACATGTATCAAATCACTCCCTTCCTCTGACTCTGATGTGTAAAGCAGACAATAAGGAGGAGTATATAAACAAGTGAAATGTAAGCATATAGGAACAAATGAACTAATGCTAAGTTAAGTCTCATAAAAGAAATTTAGTTGCAAATACAGCGTTTATTGTGTGGGTTACGTTCCGCCACCCGCAATAAATGAAAATCTGCAAAGTAGGGACGCTATATTTATTTAAGTATTTATACGCGATTTTAGCCGTAAAACTTGCAGAACGTTTGGGTGGCATCGTAGGGCTTGAATGAATTCAGTCTATAATGAAACTTTCACAAACAGCGAAC
>JAVSBV010014106.1:2500-12400 GCA_033117975.1 Parotocinclus spilosoma
TCGGGCTGGCACTGCGTGGGCCCCTTAGCGTCTGGTCTTGCGTCCAGAGAGGTGCATTTAAGCAGGAACGTGATGATGGCCAGACAGATCGCGGCTAATAGGACGTAGATCCAGATTTCGACGTCTGAGAAAAGGTCAGGCGCCTGATATTTCGGAGGTTCCTCTTCGGGTTCCTCTTTGGGATCCACCTTGTTCGAGCCGTCGATCAGGTTGCCAAAGTTGTTCCCGAAAACGAGCGACTGTCCGGCGCCGGGCTTGTCTGTGAACACGGCTGGTCTGGTCGTCTCCGGCCGGCTGCCGTTAGACAACGTGGGCTTTGGCATGGAGCCGCTTTTGAGGTTCTTTGGCAGGGTCACCTGGACGTTCCCATTTCCCCACGCCAGCCTGCTCCTGCGTTTGGATTTCTGACAGGACTCAGAGACCGTTAGCTCGGCCGTGAGCAGCGCGCCTCGTCCGTCAGACTCCGCCACCGCCACGGCGCTCGGGACCCTCCGCACCGATACCACCCCGGCATCCAGGGACGAAATGGTCAGCACGTACCCGCTGGCATCGAACAGGTCCAGAGGAAGCTGAGCTCCGTCGCTAAAGCGCAACCAGCAGGAAACGGAAGCCTCCTGTGATGCAACACCAAGAAACGGGTTACAGCGTGTACAGCGTACAGCGTAAAGGGTTAAATATGAGCGACATTTTCAATTAATACAAAACAAATCATCTAAACGAGCTTCAGAAGGTCATGTGATCATAAAACGTCTCGGAATTCATTCAGCATGAAGAATTACCTGTTAGGAGGTTCTATTTACCTGTGTTTGGGCCTTGTGTACCTGGCTTTGAACATGTCCACCTGCTTTAAGGTTGTGAGGACGTTTTGGGGTCAAATCATACCCATTTTGAGGTTACACCTACCTTTTATAGTGGTGTATCTACCTGTTTTGAGGTTCTATCTAACTGTTTTGAGGTTCTATCTACCTGTTTTGAGGTTTTGGCCACCTGTTTTGAGGTTCTATCTACCTGTTTTGAGGTTTTGTCCACCTGTTTTGAGGTTCTATCTACCTGTTTTGAGGTTCTATCTACCTGTTTTGAGGTTTTGTACACCTGTTTTGAGGTTCTATCTACCTGTTTTGAGGTTTTGTCCACCTGTTCTGAGGTTCTATCTACCTGTTTTGAGGTTTTGTCCACCTGTTTTGAGGTTCTATCTACCTGTTTTGAGGTTGTATCTACCTGTTTTGGGGTTCTATCTACCTGTTTTGGGGCCTATCTACCTGTTTTAAGGTTGTATCTATCTGTTTTGGGGTTCTATCTACCTGTTTTGAGGTTCTATCTACCTTTCATTAGGTTCTATCTACCTGTTTTGAGGTTCTATCTACCTGTTTTGAGGTTCTATCTACCTGTTTTGAGGTTCTAGCTACCTGTTTTGAGGTTCTAACTACCTTTTATGGGGTTCTATCTACCTGTTTTGAGGTTCTATCTACCTGTTTTGAGGTTCTAGCTACCTGTTTTGAGGTTCTATCTACCTGTTTTGAGGTTCTAGCTACCTTTTTTATGGGGTTCTATCTACCTGTTTTGAGGTTCTATCCACCTGTTTTGGGACTCTGCCCTATTATTTAGATCATTTATATTTGTTCTGAGGCCATATCCCCCCTGTTTTGAAGTTGTTCTGAGGCCATGATGACCTACTTCGGGTCTGGTCCCACCTGTTTGGGGTTGTGCATGGTGTCCTGAGTGGTTGCCGTGGCAACGATGGCCCTGTCACTGCCCGGGCTGAGCTGCAGCGAGAGCGAGAGCCCCGACACCAGCTGCACTCCCAGATCCACGATGGCCACTTTATCATCCAGCACTCGCACCGTCCTCTCCCCGAGCACCGCGTCCGACAGGGGCGACGTCACCTGGGCACCCAAAAACAGCACACGTCATGACATCATCACTTGTGCTTCGAAAGCGCACATCCGTTACCTGTACGGCTGTAACTCCAGGTGATCTCCCACGGATCACGGTTCCCCTTTGCAGGTGAGCGACGTTGACGTCCCGGACTCTCAGGGAGTACCGGACCAGCCGGGTGACGTCCACCAGCCAGTCCGGACCCAGAAGGTACAGAGGATGAGACGAGCCTGAGTCCGGACTCTCGGCCGTAAACGCTGTCAGGACTCGGACCGGACTGTGCTGGTACTGGACCGTGCAACTCCTGCTCTTCCTCTCATCGTCCTCCTCGCCGTCCCAGGCCACCCTGAGATTGGGGGGGGACAGGACCAGAGGAATTTCGGACCGAACGTGAACGTGAGCCGTTGGGTGGACGGTTTGTTTTACCTCTTGCTGTGGGTAACGGGAACCCTCCACCCTTTGATCTGGCTGAGCTCGGGGTCGGCCAGGTCGACCTGCAGGGGGAGGCGGGGCGTCCAGACGTTCAGGGCCAGCTGGGCACTCAGGTGGCTGTAGGTGAAGTTCACCATCATCTTCATCCTCCCCCTGGTCTCCTTCCCGTTCACGTAGACGTAGTCGCACCTCTCCGAGACCTGATAAGGTCAGAGCACGGGTGAGTGCACTACATCTAGGGCACTAGCTACAAATGCGAATTGGGACACGACCCAGTAACATCACGACAACGGGAGTAAGATCAGATTCTTCTGTAAAGTACAGAAATAGAAATAAAGTGAAAACATGATGCAAGAGCAGGTCTAATCAGGACCGTATCGGCTCACGGCGTGTGCGTGTGTGTGTGTGTGTGTGTGTGTGTGTGAGAGAGGACTGTGCTGAATATTCTAAAGCCAGAAGCAAAAACACACTGACTGGTCTGAGCACCAACCCGGTTGTTTTTTGTGCCGTAAAGTTTGAAGCGGTTAGGTCACCTTAACGACATCGTCGTCGGTCGAGCGGCACTCCACCAGCTCGGTCACGTCGGTCACGGCCCCGTCCGTTCCCACTGTCACCACTTTAACGGGCATGGCTACGGTCCTGCCGGTGAGCACGGCCGTGTTGAGGATCTCGGTCTCCTGCAGACAGAGGAACATTAAACACGGGGTCAGTCAACGCCAACATCGGCCTGAACATCTGGAGGAAGGTGTGCTGTTAACCTGATCTGATCTGCAGCTGGACACCGGACTCACACGTGTCTCACACCGGACTCATACCAGACTCACACGGGGCTCACACCGGACTCACACGGGTCTCACACCGGACTCATACCAGACTCACACGGGTCTCACACCGGACTCATACCAGACTCATACCAGACTCACACGAGTCTCACACCGGACTCACACGGGTCTCACACCGGAATCACACGAGTCTCACACCGGTCTCACATTGGACTCACACCGGATTCACATGGGTCCAACACCGGACTCACACGGGTCTCACACCGGACTCATACCAGACTCACACGGGTCTCACACCGGATTCACACCGGATTCACACCGGATTCACACGGGTCTCACACCGGACTCACACAGGTCTCACACCAGACTCACACGGGTCTCACACCGGACTCACACGGGTCTCACACCGGACTCACATGGGTCTCACACCGGACTCACACCGGACTCACACGGGTCTCACACCGGACTCACACCGGACTCACACGGGTCTCACACCGGGCTCACATGGGTCTCACACTGGACCCACACGGGTCTCACACCGGACTCACACGGATTTGTACCAATCCAGGATTAAAACGCCCCGTTTGAAGTCACCTCGTTTTTTTTAACCGCATTACTAGCCCTAAAATTTTTCCTCTTCTTTTGGAACGGGAATGTACGCTAACTGTAATGCAGGAACGGACGTTTACGGGTGGAAATAAAAACGTGAGTTTTCTCGCATCACCTACGGCGCGACCGCGTAAAAAAATCACTTAAGCCTGACCGAACCCGCCAGTCGGGTTCTAAGCGTCCGCGCTTCCTCTCGGTGGAAGCACTTAACGACTGGAGCGCCGTGACAGCAAGCGAGGACCCCCCCCCCCCCCGTCCCCCTTTTGTTGCCCCCCTTCAATAAGGCATGCCACTCCACTTCAAAAAGAGAGATAACATTATTAAACCCCAAACAGAGGATAATGAGGGTTTCGCCTTCCTTAATGGAACGTTCCGGTTCCTCCTGAGCGCCGGCGGCACTTTATTCTTATTTCAATAACTTTTCACTTCACCGGAACACAATGGCCGGAGAGGCTGGGCGTCCCGCTTCCTCGCCTCACGTTAAGCTTTTCATTGTCTCCTATCTAATCCGACGCTCGGAAGTCTAATTTACGAGCGCAATGTGAACGTGTAATTTCCTTTTGAGTCCAAAATTATGGAAACGGCGGCGGCGGCGGCGCGCGCTGACACGTCCTGACGGGGAGTTATCGGCGGCGTTTGAGAAGCTGTCAAAACAAGACGAGCGCTTAAGTACGCCCATGATGCCACGTTTAACGCGGGTGACTCAGATTGCGCCAAAAAAACGGGCGAGTCGGGCTTAAGATCAACCGAGGAATTGATTCAGGTAATTAATGTGGAAGGAGAAAAGGGTCAGAATGGTGCTGTTTTTACCCTCGTCGAGTTTTGGCAGGCCGTATTCACAATACTCCGGGACATATATTTATTCCACCAGGCGGTCCGGCTGGTCCAAAATCAACACCAAAGTGGCATGGCCCCGGTGATGCCCAGGATGACTTTCTGCAGGGACGGATTAGTATTCATGAGGCGCTGGCACCGGTCGTCAGGCCTTGGGGCTGAAATTAAGTGAGACTGACAGCGCCGCAGGGTCTGCAGGTCCAACACGGCTCCGTCCCCATCACCCATCCGTCCATCCATCATCAATCATCCGTCATCCGCCCACCAGGTGCCCAGGTGCCCAGATGACCAGGTGTCGTCTTCCGCACGAGCTCAGAATTCAGAAATCTCTCTTTTTTTGGCGATTTCACTGAAAGCCTGGCCTTTGCCCGGGCACAGTCGGAGTCTGGCCGATGTCATGCCGTGCCCGCCCGCCTTCTAAAGTTCTCCACACAGCAGACTCCGCTCGGGTTTGGTTCGAGTTCACTAACACTTACGATATTCATTCCGCAGGTTAAAACCTGACGCCCGAACAGAAAATTCGGATTTACACCGAAGCGTCGGGACGGGGGCCAAAACTTTAGCCCATGCCACGTTTTATGCCTTCGTAATATTTTTAAACTTTTTTAAAGCGACAGCGGAACGTAAAACAAAGCAACGGATCAATACAAATATTTTATTTGACGACGACGACTTTTCTTTGATATAATTGCTTTTAGGGAGTCGATGGTTGAATCACTGAATCGTTTCGTTTACGATTCGTTCCTCTCGCTCAAACTGTGGTTGAATCAAGGAATCGTTTCATCTGACTCAGATTCGTTCCTCTCGCTCAGTGAGTCTGTGGTTGAATCAGGGAATCATATCATCTGACTCAGATTCGTTTCTCTCGCTCAGTGAGTCTGTGGTTGAATCAGGGAATCGTTTAATCTGACTCAGATTCGTTTCTCTCGCTCTAAGACTGTGGTTGAATCAAGGAATCATTTCATCTGACTCAGATTCGTTTCTCTCGCTCAGTGAGTCTGTGGTTGAATCAAGGAATCGTTTCATCTGACTCAGATTCATTTCTCTCGCTCAGTGAGTCTGCAGTTGAATCAAGGAATCATTTTATGACTCGAACCCGGAACCTTTTCACCGACCTCCCCTGTGTGTTTCGTATCGGCCCCGAGGTATCGTCTCTTAGCCGTAATGAGCGTCTGCTCGCCGTTGCTCAACCGCGCTACACGAGACGGATCTGTGGCTCCGGATAAACAAATATAGCCGCGGGAATCGCATCATTAAATCCACACTGAATTCTTTTCTCCGAGGACAAAATGTTTTACCTTCCTAATATCAGGACCCGGAGGAGGCGGAGCTTTAAATAAACAAGTCCAGACTCGAACAAAAGCAAAGCAGAGCTCATTTGCTCCGTGTTTTTCTCTGGCAGGTAAATTTCGAGGTAATAAGGCACGCTAACGAAGACCCGAGTGGCTCCCGTAACGAACGGATTAGTTACGGCTCGACAAAAGAGGACGAAAGGAGAATTCTGCCTCCGGAAATATTTACAACCCATTCATGTTTCCATCAACTACAATTCCCAGAGTGCAGGAGTGTTCTCGCTGCTCGTTAGGAGAGGAAAAAGTTCAGGGTGTACGGGGCAAAAAAAATCAGCGAATCGTTCGGTGAATCACTCCGTCATCTGTAAGATGAATCAGTGAATCATCAGGACTCGCTTTTTCACTCAGTGAATCGTTTCATCCTCAGCAAGACTTGCTCTTCTGTCTGTGAATCGTTTATTCTGAATCAAACGGAATCGGCGAATCATTTGTTCAAATTCGGCATTTCAATCAGCCAGCTTACTTCTCCCTTGTGATTCAGTGAATCGGTGAATCGTTCGTTCACGCTCGAGATTTGCTCCTCTATCGCTCAACGAATCAGTGAATCATCCAGTCGTGAATCAGTGAGTCAGTGCATCTTTGGGTTGTGATCTTAACTTGTTCCTTTTTTAAGCCATTAGTTCAGCGTTTGAATCAGTGAATCATTGAGTCATGACTCAGTTCCGCCTCCTCTCTCCATCAATGGTGCACTGTTTGAATCGATGAATCACTTACTGTGAATCAGATTTGCTCCCGTTTAGTCAATGTTTGAATTAGTGAATTCCTCTCTCGATTCTTGTGTTCCTCTTAGTGAGTCAGTGAATCATCTCATCTGACTCAGATTCTTTCCTTTTCCAGTCAGTAAGTCGTTCAGTGTTTGAATCACTGAATCCTCCTGAATGACTCAGATTCTCTTTCCTTTCAGTGAGTCAATGAATCATTTGGTTCTGATCATTTGGTTCTGCGTTTGAATCTGAAAATCACCCGGTCATGATTCAGAGTCGTTCCTCTTTCAACCAGTGAATCTGTGAATCATTTGGCCATGAGCAGGATTTGTTCTTACTCCTCTCTCAAACAGCCTTTCAGTTCTGGAATCAGTGAATCATTCAATCATAATAAGGAATCATTTAGTCACAAACAGAATTAGTTCCTTTCCAAATCTGTGTTTGATTCAGTGAATCAGTGAATCATTCAGTCATAATAACGAATCATTTAGTCACAGACTGGATTTGTTCCTTTTCAAATCTATGTTTGATTCAGTGAATCAGTGAATCATCCAGTCATAATAACGAATCATTTAGTCACAGACTGGATTTGTTCCTTTTCAAATCTGTGTTTGATTCAGTGAATCAGTGAATCATCCAGTTATAATAACGAATCATTTAGTCACAGACTGGATTTGTTCCTTTTCAAATCTGTGTTTGATTCAGTGAATCATCCAATCATAATAACGAATCATTTAGTCACAAACAAAATTAGTTCCTTTCCAAATCAGTGTTTGATTCAGTGAATCAGTGAATCATCCAGTCATAATAACGAATCATTTGGTCAGAGACTAGATTTGTTCCTTTTTAAATTAGTGTTTGATTCAGTGAATCAGTGAATCATTTAGACATAATAACAAATCATTTAGTCACAAACAGAATTTGTTCCTTTCCAAATCTGTGTTTGATTCAATGAATCAGTGAATCATCCAGTCATAATAACGAATCACTTGATCAGAGACTGGATTAGTTCCTTTCCAAATGCGTGTTTCATTTAATGAATCAGTGAATCATGTAGTCATAATAAGGAATCATTTAGTCACAGACAGGATTCGTCCTTTCCAAATCTGCGTTTGATTCAGTGAATCAGTGAATCATCCAGTCATATCATCGTGAGTCGTATGATCAAACGACTCACTGATTCGAACATGGGCCGGCTGGGCAATAGAGGAGTGAATTTAGGTGTGAGCGAACGATTCACTGATTCACTTCAATCCGATCCGATTCAGTTACAGGAGTCGGATTTTTCGGGGGAGACGAAGGCTGCTCCTGCGAGAGCCAGACACGATAAATCAGAAAGGGGCTGGAGATCTCCGAGGGAGATGCAGCAGAGCTTGTAATTCACCAGATTGCTCCATCATCCTGCTCCCTCCCAGAGAGCGTGGGCTGAGAGCGTCTGTACAGGCTGTGAGCAAAAGTATTGGGACGCCCCGTTACGCCGACAGAAGCTTACAGAGAGGGCTTTGTGTTTGTTTTTTTTTTTACAAGATTCTGAACCCAGGTTTGTGAGAGACGTTCGGACTAAGGTGTGTCCCAATACTTTTGGCCACGTGGTGCAGGTCGAGCCGAGAACCCGCCGGCTCCTTTTTCCAAAGCGTGGCCCGCTGATTAGGTGGGCGGAGGGCAGGATAAAAAACTTCTTTAATTACGAACAAACCGGCGAGAAACGGCCAATAAAGGACCAGCCCTGGCGGATCCCGGATCACAGGGATGCACTCGTTTAGCCCGCGGTGATTAAATCTGCTCTCGGTCGCTGACTGATGCTTAATGAGGACAGCGGCGACCCGGGCGAGGGGGGCATCTGCGGTGCCAGGGGCACAGGGACAAAGTGCCGCCGGCTCGGTGTGTGATTCTTTGTTTGTTCCTGCCAGATATTTGTGCACCTTCTATCCATGAGAGAAGCAGACTGTGTTACAAAGAGCAACCGTGTGTGTGTGTGTGTGTGTGTGTGTGTGTGTGTGTGTGTAAGAGGAGAGGCTGGTTAACAACACAGCAGTGAATGAGACAGTGAGCGGGAGATCTATCAGCGTGTGGGCAGAAGATGGCACAAGTACCAGCCTCTGTCTGACAGCAATCTAAAAATCACACTCTCCACCTAACGGCCTATTAAAAGCAATGCCGGGGTTGCCAGAACCCGCGTTTATGCATCTTTTGCTGTAGAATAAATAACCCTGGCACGACTTCGATACAGAATATCGATTAATTGCTCGTTCTCTGCCCTGGCAACATGCACGGTGCCCCCGGATGTGCGGCGCTCCTGAACCACGGGTACTGGAACATGCAGGGTTATCAGAAGATGGTACGCTGTGGGCATCCAGGGGCACACAGGGTCAGTGATGGTACTCAGCTAGACAGTGTTGGGTATTGAGGAATAGAGAGTGAAGAAAGTAAAGAAGTGGAAAAAAGGGATGTGAAAGAAAAAAGATTAAAGGAAAAAAAAAAAGAAATCAAATAAACAAATTGGGGAAAAAAATAAAGGCAGTATGAAAGAACTGGAGGAAAGAATTTTGGGTGGAAGGACAGAAGGGTTAGAAAGAAAGAAATGAAAGAAAGAAAGAATGAAAGAAAGAAAAAAAAGGAAAAAAAAGAAAAGTTAGAAAGACAGAAAGAAGGAGAAGAAAAGGAAAAGAAAAGAAAAAAAGAAAGAAAGAAAGAAAGAAAATAAATGAAAGAAAAAAAGAAAAAAAGAAAAGAAAAAAGGAAAGAATGAAAGAAAGAAAAGAAAGAATGAAAGAAAGAAAAAAAAAGAAAAGAAAGAAAGTAAGAAAAGAAAGAAAAGAAAGAAAGAAAGAAAGAAAGAAAGAAAAAAAGAAAGAAAGAAAAGAAAAAAGGAAAGAAAGAATGAAAGAAAGAAAAGAAAAGAAAGAATGAAAGAAAGAAAAAAAAGAAAAGAAAGAAAGAAAGTAAGAAAGAAAAGAAAGAAAAGAAAAGAAAAGAAAGAAAGAATGAAAGAAAGAAAAGAAAGAAACAAGAAAGAAAAGAAAAGAAAGAAAGAATGAAAGAAAGAAAGAAAAAAGAAAGTAAGAAAGAAAAGAAAGAATGAAAGAAAGAAAAAAGAAAGAAACAAAAGAAAGAAAGAAAGAAAAAAATGAAAGAAAAAAAGAAAGAAAAGAAAGAAACAAGAAAGAAAAGAAAAGAAAGAAAGAAAAAAATGAAAGAAAAAAAGAAAGAAAAGAAAGAAACAAGAAAGAAAAGAAAAGAAAGAAAGAAAAAAATGAAAGAAAAAAAGAAAGAAAAGAAAGAAACAAGAAAGAAAAGAAAAGAAAGAAAGAA
>JAVSBV010014125.1:0-12400 GCA_033117975.1 Parotocinclus spilosoma
CCAAGTTTTGTAAGCAATGTACATGCAAATATTGTGGACAGACCAGTTTAAGTAAAAAAACAGGCAGTAATTCTGAATGAAAAACTTTGGGAGCAAGTGTGTGAGGGAATAGGGTTGATGCTCCTGGCATTGACTTTGAACTGAATAGAGGTCACCTCTCCAGACTGGGGGGTTGCTGATGCTGCATATGTCAGAATGGAAAGTGAATTGCAAACTGCTGAACAGACTTCAGACTTGGTCTTTGTTTGTGTGGAAAGGGCTACACAATAGAGACTGCTAGCTTTTTTTTTTTTTTTTTTTCCCCAATCTCCATTTTCACAGCCTGGTCAGTACTCAGCCCATTGTCCCCCTTTTCATGGTTGATTATTTTTATTTATTTATTTTTTAAATAAGCTATTTTAAATGTTTTTTTTTCCCTGAATGATGGAAGAATTTCATTTGAGTTTCAGACTTCTTTAGTTCTTTAGATATAAACTAAAAATATATAGTATTTACGATATAGTGTATATAAACTATTCTGTGAATCACATAGTGATGTTTGTAATGTTTTTGCTTTAGAGTATCGGAACACATGGACAGATCTGTTTGTGTTTTTCTACTTTATTAAAGTGTCTTTTTTATATTTGTTTTTTTGCACAGGGAACACAAGTATCTTCATTATGTATCATTTGTATACAGTACTTTATAGATGAATATCCACTTGCCATGATCTGTTGAAGAGCTTAAATTTAGTACCTAGCAGAGTAAGAACAGTGTGTTTAAGAATCAACAATATGGTATGAAGGATAGAATACGCATATGATGATGACCAGCTGTCTTTTTCCACCACACAAAGTAATGCAATTTTTGGTACATTGGTGCTTCCAAATCTGCATAAATAAAGCATAAAACATCATCAAATCTTCAGCTTATCAGACCTAAAGATGATCATCACACATCTTACACAACCTAGAAGATCAACAGAACTTAAATAAGAAATTGCACTTGCTTTAAAACTGGATCACATATTTTCAACGAGTGGAATGACTGTCTGGTGTGAATGGGGAACTATAAAGAGAGGTTTTCATGAAATGTTTTTGGAACAACCATATCAAACCCCACTCCCAATCCACATTATAATGGATTGTGTCCTAATGTTGGAAGTTCAGGCCCATTGTGGTCAACCAACAAAGACAACTCCAATGAAAATGTTGACAAGGTTACAAAGGATACTAATGACTAACGTGATTCAGCAATGGTGTGCATGTTAGGGTTGTAAGGAATGTTGTATGGTTGTAAGGAATGCATTGCTGAATATCTGCAGGAAGTTTGGATAATGGACAAATTAGATTATTTAAAAAAATATATTTTTTACGTTTTGTGGATCCGTTCAAAATATAACTTTTTGCTTTAAAAGAGAAGTGTTATGTCCGAAGAAAGGACAACACTAAAAAACATTCACCTATGATCTGTGGCATCAACAAGGCACCATTAAAAGCATTTTTCACTCGATAATGTCTCTTTTATGGACTATTCAGTGTAAATTCTGACCATGGTTATCAGTGAAAGTCCCAGTAGATCAGCAGTTCAAATACTCAAATTGAATTATTCCACATTAAAAGCCACTTAAGTTTTTCTTCCCCATTCTGATGTTCAGTTTGAACTTCAGCAGGTCGTCTTGACCATGTCTTACATGCCCAAATGCTTCTCAAATGTTATCTGATAAGCTATTTATCCCCAGTCCCCTATGAGAAAGATTTGAAAGCAAATGTAATTGGGAAAAAAGTATATATTTTTAAAGAAATATTTTACTTTCAGTCTAGTTACAGAGCTATCTCTCTTATCCATGTCCTTAGGTCTCTGGATGGCCGGTTGCAGGTGTCCCACAGAAAAGGCCTCCCTCATGTGATTTATTGCCGTCTATGGCGCTGGCCTGACCTACAGTCCCATCATGAGCTGCGGGCTGAAGACTTGTGTGAATATGCTTTCCATATGAAGAAAGATGAAGTATGTGTCAACCCATACCATTACCAGCGTGTTGAGACACCAGGTGAGAGCTCTTACTATAAGACAGTGGTGTAAATTTGAAAAGCATATGGCTTTTTGTTTTATTTCTTCATTTTCAATAATCCACAATGCTATAGGTATGTGTAATTGTTTATTCGTTGACAAGACCGTATGTGTGTGGTTGTGTGCAGTTTTGCCGCCTGTGTTGGTCCCCCGACAAACTGATATCCCTGCAGAGTTTCCTCCGCTGGATGACTATAGCAACTCTATCCCGGAGAACACCAACTTTCCAGCTGGCATAGAGCCTCAGATCAACTATATACCTGGTGAGAGCTAAATAAATAAAAAAACAACAACACAGTGGCGCAGACATGCACCGTCGGCTTCTTAAATTTCTCTGTCTCACACACACCCACTGTTATCTCTTTAATAAAAATATATGGATCTTAAGACAACTGTCTGGTTATTAGCTTGGTAAAATTGATTAGACCACATTAACCTGTTGTACTTTCTCTGTCGCATAGCACAAATACCTTTTTTATCATATGGCTACCAGTTTAGAACTAATATTGAAAAATGGCAGTTGCTTTCAGCATAGGCACTTATCGGACCAATCACTATACACTTGGATCAATATGTCTGGACCAGTCAATACATATTTACTTTTCTCAGGGTTCCTGTGCACTAGGAAAAATATCTACCCTTAAATAGGGGCTATAAAACAACATTATTTTTTAGTTTTGTGTGTGTGCGTGTGTGTGTGTGTGTGTGTGTGTAGATCCTTGGATGCAGACAGTTCAGACTTGTCCATGCTAATTGCTGACCGGTGGTATGGTGGTATAAAAGCCTACGAGTGGTATTCACATGTCAGAACAGGACTTTGGACCTAAGGATTAAGGTTGTCTGGTCATCACTTAAACAGTCAGATGTGTGCGGAGTTTTTAATTTTTTATTGCCACCAGGTTGCATTGTGGGGGAAAAAGAAAAGCCAGTGAAGGGAGTATGATGCTCTGTATAATGTTCTGCTGGGAAACCCTGGGTCTGAGATCTGACATGTGACTCCTACTTGAACATCCTCACGCTTATTAAGCACTTTATTAAGAACATTATACTGAAGGGCCACCATTTGCTTTGAGTAACCTTAATTTTTCGTGGCATGGATTTCAGAAGGTGATTGAAACATGGATTTCAGATTCTGCTTCATATTGACATGATAGAGTCCTGCAATTGCTGTAGATTTTCCAATTGCATTTTCATTTCATGTTCTACCAAATCCTAAAGGTGTCATCATACTGGGTTCAAATCCGGTGATTAGGAGGGCCAGTAAAGAACACAGAACTCATTGTCATTTTAATGAAGCAGTTTGGTTAGGTAAAAAGTGTCAAGTTGTGTGTTAATGGAGTCACTTAACTTTTTTTTTTTTTTTTTCTTCCTTTTTTTAAATTTCAGAGACACCTCCTCCAGGGTACTTGAGTGAAGATGGGGAGAGCAGTGATGTCCAGATGAGCACGGGTCTGAACTGTTACTACTTTTTTTACATTCTGATTATGGTGTGCTCACCTACTCTAAATACAGTTTATCTCATGTTTCTGTTACAGGTTCCCCAAACTTATCGCCTAACCCCGTGTCCCCTGCAGGTAGCAACCATGGTAAGAAACACTAATGGCTAGATGTTACAATTGGCCCCATTTGCAGACATTGGTTCCAGTAAAACTTGGTTCAGTATGGTGCTGGGCATGTGACTACTTTGCTTTCTTAAAACAGTCTGGATTTTTAAAATCAAATATATATGACTGCAGAGGGCTGACTTTATGCACTACGTACATTAAGTGCACAGCACACATTTCTCCTGGGGCACCAAGGATTTCTATGTTGAAATCTAATTCTTGGTTGAAGTTCATGTAGGGGCTTATTAGTTATCATTGTGTGAAGAGTGAAATTTCATTTTTAGTTTTGTTTTATTTTGCTGTTTTCTTCTGTTTTATTTTAGCTTTTTAATGCTTACTTTTGTCTTATATATTTGAATTTATCACTGCAATTTCCTGATCAGGATTAGAGTTCTGGCACATACTCAAAGGAATCAGAAAGAAAGGATCGTGATTGCTGTTGCAGCACTGGTGCAAATTCCTAACAACCTTTCTTTCACTCTGGCACTGGGATTCAACCTATTTTTGCTGTAGTGATGGACTAGTGAATTGTATTGTGACACGACCTGGGTTGCCTTAAAATTCAGTTTCCTGGCCAGTTTTGTGTGGAAATAAAAAAGCTGGAGTTTTTGCTTTGGGGTTGTTTGTGATGTGGGTAAGCAAAACGCCCTGAGCTTGAAAGGTTGCAGAATTTACTAAAATATTAGATCTGACTAATTGGCCATCTGGAAAAGTGTTTTTTTTAAGTAGCTACATTGTCTATCCATTTAGAGAATTGGTTAATAACTTTTTTTTTTTCCCTTGGAGCCCCCCACCAGCATCTAAGAAAAGCTGCCAACCCCCCCCCCCCCCAGTGCAGCCTGCACACACACAGAGCACAATATTAAAGTGATTAATTGCTTTAAATTTACATAAATTATAGCTTTTTCCATTTCACTTTTACAACATAACCTTCTGTATGTGAATGAGAATAGTTTTAAGTCATTTTATATACAAATTACTTTATTGTGAGTGTGCTATTTTGATTATTTTTTAACATTTCCTAATTGCATTTTGGCAACTCGAAGCAGACAATGCCTTGCACACCTCCCTTATATCCCCCTGACAGGGCCATTTTTTTTTTATCAGGGGTCCCAAACTTCTTTCTTTGTTGTTGTTGTTTTTTTTTAAATAAACAAATAAATCAACATATTTTTACTATTAGTTTTATTATTTAAAATTTTTTTTTTAATACAAAAAGTAATCCCGATTAGGAAGTGGAAAAGGAAAATAGTTATGGTGATTCTATATTCCCAGGAGAAACTGTGTTTACTTATCGTTATTTAAGAAGCCAAGTATATCTGGATTATTTGTGGTATGTCTTCTCTGTATGGGGTGTTTCTGCCAGGCTCGGTAGGCTGTGATTAGAGAGGCCCGGAAGTGTGTGGTCGCAGAGTGTTCCTCTGTTTGAGGGCAGATGAGTAATGGCCCCAACACATACTCGACATCACACCCAAAGCTCGGATAGAGTGGCTGATCTTGAGGTCGAAGTCACAAAGTGTAATGAATGAGTCAAAGCTAGTTTAACTTGTTCATAGTGCTGTTAATTTACTTTGGACAGGGAGTGTTTGCCTGTGGGTATTGCAAAGGAAACGTGCTAATTGTAGGAATAACGTTAACGGTCTGCTGATTGTTTATCACTGTGTTGAGATGACATCAGAACAGAATGCTTTTAAGAGGAGAGGAATTTTTTTCTGGAACACTGCAAGACGTCTTGTAATGTGAATGGCAAATTGTTGCTTGATTATTTATTTATTTGTTTGTTTTTTTTTACAAACATGGTCTGTGTGCATTTGTGCTAATTCACACCAGGCTGTTTGAGTTCCTGTCACAGTTATCACCTGTACGCAATTGCCTTTTTGCTATTATTTGAGATAATCTTGATTATTTGAGGTGACTGTGATAGATTCCATCATTTATGTTTTAACCTATTTTAAACAATTCATAAAATATGTGCAATGTGTAGTATGTTGGTACAGTGATCAGTGGATCCCTGGTTTGATCATGGCCTGTAGGCTGCCTGTATGGAGTGCATTGTTGCTAGTCTTGGCTACAGTAATATTATTTCAATGGAAAGTTCCCACAATGATTGTTTGTGTGTGTCTGCGTGTGTCCCAGACCTACAGCCAGTAACATATTGCGAGTCAGCCTTCTGGTGCTCCATCTCCTATTATGAACTGAACCAGCGTGTAGGAGAGACTTTCCACGCGTCACAGCCCTCCCTCACTGTGGACGGCTTCACGGACCCCTCCAATGCTGAGCGCTTTTGCCTGGGGCTACTATCCAACGTGAACCGCAACACTGCTGTGGAGCTCACACGTAGACACATCGGTATAACAGCTCAGTAGTTACACAATACACAGGCCGTGAAATATCACTATCTGCTTAACTTTATTTAGTTTAAACAAATGAAATTAAAACTGAGAAAATGAAAAAAAAAAACAAACAACAACTTTCCGACCCCAACCCTCACTACTTACTTTATTTAGTTTCTTTTCTTGTCTTCTCTTTGTCCTGGAGGTCGGGGAGTGCGACTGTACTACATAGGTGGTGAAGTGTTTGCAGAATGTCTGAGTGACAGTGCCATCTTTGTCCAGAGCCCTAACTGTAACCAGCGCTATGGCTGGCATCCTGCCACTGTGTGTAAGATTCCTCCAGGTGAGCCAAACACACACTAAAACACAGCATGCCTTGTGGTGTCAGCAAGCTGTGATTGATGCTACAGACATTTGTGTGTATGCCCTTCATAAATCACTCTTGCATACAAGCAGCCATACTTAGACTTGTCATTCCACTTTATTTTCCTTGAAGGCTGTAATCTGAAGATTTTCAACAACCAGGAGTTTGCAGCTCTTTTGGCCCAGTCAGTGAATCAGGGGTTTGAGGCTGTGTACCAGTTGACCCGCATGTGCACAATCCGCATGAGTTTTGTCAAAGGCTGGGGAGCAGAGTACAGGTGATCCTCTCTCACACACACACACACACGCGCACACGCACACGCGCACACACACGCACACACATTTTGTCTTGCTGTCCTTGTGAGGACTTTCCATTGACATGTTTTACAGGTGCAGCTAATTAATGCTACACCTGTAATCTTAAACAAGTGTTTGGCTTTTTTGGTTTATAATGTAAAACTTTACTTTAAACAAAAAACAAACAGGGAAATGGTCCTTACTTGTCAATTTCTATTTTTCCTATCAGTGGAGGGACATTTGGTCCTCACAAGTACAGCAACACAAAGTGTATACCCATACACACAGTGAGATACAAATAAATATTGTAACACTTTCTAGTCTATAGCTTAAACTTTATAGGACAATAAGTATAAAGGTAAGCATACATTTTTTTTTTCATTTAACTTAATTAAAAAGTGGTTAGTGGAGACATTTAGAAACCATAAAAACATTTGGAAAACTGAAAAATAAACTTCTAAGAGATGAAATACATCATGCCAGTATGAGCAACTGCTAGAAGTTTCACGTAAATAATTTTCTGTGTGGAGTCTGCAAGTCCTCTTTGTGTCTGCATAGGTGTACTCCAGGCACTCCGGTTTCCCCCACAGTCCAATGACCCATGTGCCAGGTTAATTGATTACTCTAAATTGTTGTTGATTTGAGTGTATACATGACTAATCTTGATGTAAACTTGTGTGTGGTGTGGATGTAACCTCGTGTTGCTGAAATGGCCACTGATGCTAACGTTAAATAAACAAACAAGCATCATAAGTCTTTTGCATGTTCATTTTAAATGGAACAGTTACCACTAGTAACTAAACAAAGTTCACTGCAAACTAATAAAAGAATAATTCTGAACATACTTTAATAATGTGCTTTTAAATGTCAATATAAAGCACCTGGTAATTGTCTAAAAACAATATCGTAATAATATTAAGCCAAATATGGGGTTGAATGACAGGCTAGACCATAAATCACTTGAAGTGGCCAAAAATCTTTGTTGTTCTTTTTGGATTCAGTCAGTTCTCTGCATTTTGGGCATGTGGAAGCAGCGTGTTAGCTGTTACAATATACACCTAATTAGCCCCTTATTTTTGTGAGCAGTATATGTTGAACGAGGATCATCCACAGTAGTGTTTGAAAATATGTGAACCTTTTTATAATAAAATGTATTTTCCTGCATAATTGTCAAACGATCATTATCAGATTTTCACACAAGTCGTAAAAGTACAGAGAAGGGGTCATTTGTATAGAGGATAATGAGTCGGTATCACATTTTTGTGAGCTGCAAAAGTATGTGAGACTTTGATTTCTGTGTCTGGTGTGACACCCTTGTGCAGCAATATCAGACACTAAAAGTAGATGATAAATGTTGATCAACCTTGCACAACATCTTAGAGCAATTTTAGTCAGACTTACTTTAGACTTAGTTTAGACTTATTTTGTAGCTCCATGACCCAAGTTCAGTTTCAGGTCACAGATGTCCTGAATTTTCCTTTGGAATTTACTGGACAGGTAAAATGTTACAGCATGAAAGATATTTTTTTAGTGCTTACTTATATTTTTATATGGAGCATCTTTGTGAGGGCTTGTCATCTTGCCTTATGTGTACTCTTTGGGGTGCTTCATTTTAAATATAGCCGTACAGTCCCAAACCTGTCTTTGCACATACAAGAAGATGACCGTTGTAGGCACACTGTCCATTGTGCAAAATTCAAGACAATTTAATAACGTTTATCACCAGATCCTCCCTGTGTTGCTAATCTATGGGATATTTAATTAGTGTCATTGTGTCTTTGTCAGTGTAACCTTTTAGCAATTTTTGTCTTTGTTTGTTCGTTTGTTTTTCTTGTTTGCTCTTATTTGACCCTAAATAGTTTCCTCATTAAAAAAAGATACATAGTCACAAATGGATACTGTAAGTTTTAATAGAATAAATTTATTTGACATTAACATTTTATTATTTAACATTTTTATCATGCCCTATCTGTTGGCTGCATTACAACACTTACATTGACGACATTTACAAAGTGCTCTGCATCAAGCGTTTGGTTTATGGTTGATCGTATATGCTGCAGTTACTTTTTCTTATTGAACATGGGCTCATGTAGACCCTATTACTTAATATATATTATATGTACTGTAATTCTGAATCATTTGATTTTACAGACTGAACAAACCTGAACTCTTTCTAGTTTCCTATCTGGTTTCCTTCCTTCCCAAAATCAGCCATCAGTCCTTGTCAGGGATTAGAGTTGATGATGTGTTAGATATCAGTGATAGCTGATTACATCTTCCTATCACCTATCTCCAGTGTACACTTCAATTTAGTGGTAATGTACAGACAGTTCACAGTTAACTTTTATTTCTTGGAAGCTGCTGAACTACCTTGCTTGTCACTGAGAGTCCTCAGGCTGCTGGACATTGAGGAAGAGCGTATGTGTTGGGTTGGATGAATCTATTGTGAAATCCATCTAGCTCTGTATTGTCACGCTTCATAGCCGAGGCCAGCCTGAGGATGTAGGGAGTGATTTAGAACGTGTGCGTGGCTGCTTCCAGGGGCTTTAAATTTTTAGATTTCAGCCTCAAGTGGCATGTTCATAAATCCAATTTATGAACAATAATATATGTCTCCCACTTGTCTGTTACACGTACACACACACACACACCTGCAAACATATTGATAAAGCTATGTTTATGGGGAATTTTGCAATAATACCGGTGTAATTTTTTAAATGTTATAAATCATCCATATCATGATATTTCAACGTCTTTATATAATGACGTAACACATTTACACAGAGTATGGCGTACTTCCATTACGCGACTTGTAGGCAGAGCAACCGATATTATAGAACATGGTTCTGCGGTGGAGGAGTTTGTCACAAAAAGTGGAGCGACTTGGGTAGTGTGGAAGTGGTTTTGGTGCAAAATATTAGTTGTACAACAAACTACAGTAATATGCAAGCTATGCAAAATGTCTGTAACAACAAAAGGGGGAAATTTAATCTGTTTCACCTCCTCAAGCAGAAGCACTCAGTAAAGTAAAAAAAAAAAAAAGCCAGGTATTTTAAAGTATGAAATATATGTTGATGCAAGTGTATGTTGTTCAAATATATTGTTATCGCACAAGTACCCAAAAATGTTGTGATATTATTTTAGGGTAATATCGCACACCCACAAAGGGTACTGTGGGTTATTAAAGCTATACCTTATCTAACTTCCCCTTAACATAATAATCACTGTAGCTAGTTGATTCTACACCTAACCCATGCCATAACCCTGACCTCAGTAAACTGATGGAGATTATCTTTTACTTTTATGGGTTTTTTTTTTAAATAGAGTTGCCGTTTTCCTCATGGGGACAAGCAAAATACCCCACAATGTAAAAAAAAATGTCAGATCTATATATGCTGGGGTCAGATTGTTCTCACAATGTAACATAAACATGACCCACACACAAATATTTTACTTCTGTTTCTCTCAATCTTTGTGTTCCTTTTTCTAACTTGGCCATAACTACCCTACAATTTAGCCACAACACTGCTTATTTCTTTTAATTGCTAGTTTAATGACGTATGATTGCGGGGGCGGCTCAGCAGGTAGCACCGCCACCTCACAGCATGAAGGTTCTGGGTTCAATCCCAGGGTGGATCCTTTCTGTGTGGAGTCTGCATATCCTTCTTGTGTCTATGTGGGTTTACTCCAGGTGTTCCGGGGTTCTCCCACAGTCCATGCATGTTAATTGATTAGTCTAAATTGGCATTAACTTGTCAACTGATGCCGAATGGCGACGTTAGCAAACCAGATAATAAACGAACAAAGAAACTCAAAATTACTTGCTTGCTCAAACCAGTGGAAGTTTCTGTCTGTGGCTCTAGCTGTAAGATAAATTATTAAAAAAAAATATATTTTATATACTTTATATATCTTGTGAATTGGTAATTGTGGATTGTTGATGCTATTCAGCATCTTTTGTAATGAATCAACAGCGGAGCTTCATAGCTGTGCAGACCTGCTAGAATTCCAAATGTATTCATGAAGAGAGGGGCTTGCCTGGTTTGGCTTCACTGTAAATGTTGTGGGAATACACCAACGGAAGATGGATGTAGTGGAAAGAAACTTCAGGCGAACATTGTGCAATAGCAGAGGAATGCAGTGGAGGCGGGGGGCGTAGGAGGAAGCCTTGGCTGTGTAGAACATGCTCACGCATAGATGGTGGTTAAAGATTCCAAGAGGCCCAGTCTGTTTATGTTTCTCTAACATGTGCTCACATGTTCCAGTACTTCCCATGTAAATTTGTATAAAATATAAGATTTTATAAAATGCATTAAAGCCGAATAAGTATTTAATGAAATCTTTTCAGGCACATTCATTTAAAATCACTGACATGTCAGTGTGGAAGCAATTACTGTAGTGGTTTAGCCCAGTTCTTTTAAGATACTTAAAAAAAATCTGTGCTGTTGTTGAATATTAACAAAGACTAGTTACAAATGTTCCCCTGCTTATCCTGGTCACGGTCCACTCACTGAACTCACTGATCACTGGCTGCAGAGGTACTCAAGGCTCAGGGCATCAGTTCATCTTCTGGACCTTCATATTACAAGCCCATCTGGGATTTGAACCCAGAAACTAGAGCTATTGTTGGACACACCGCAAAATGTTATATTAAAATCAGGAGAACCTATCATGTTGTAAGGTTAGGGAAGCTTTTTATTGAATCTAGATTGAAGCTGGGTTTCTTGATGATGATGATAAAATGGTGATTATTCTGCGTCTTCAGTGTTACATTGCAAATTGACTTAAAAAAAAAACAAAACTTGCATTTTGCTAAATCCGTAAGCTGAATATATCATAAACTGAAATATAATAATATATACTGTAAAATGCATTAACCTACAGTTGGGTAAAATCATTACCACCCCTACCACAGCAGTCGTAATATGCAACCTACATAATGCCCTCCTGATTTCCTAATTGAGCACAGAAGAGTATAGGAGACTATTGTACTGCATATCACTTGCCTAGGGCAAAATTCGAAATTTAGTGTTCAGAATATGGTTTCTCCTGAATGTGTATTAGTGTGTATTATTGGATTTCCATCGTAAAATTGAAAAATCCTGAACTGAAACGTCATGAAACAGGGAAAGCCTTTTTGACATAATTTTTGTTTGCCTTACAGACGCCAGACTGTAACCAGCACCCCTTGTTGGATTGAGCTGCACCTGAATGGCCCCCTGCAGTGGCTAGATAAGGTGCTCACTCAGATGGGCTCACCCAGACTTCCGTGCTCTAGCGTATCATAAGAGAGCCAGCATTTCCCAAATGAGAACACAAAGGACTCACCAACCTCCTGCCAACAAAAGAAGGACTGGACAAACTGACAGCCTCTCTCTCAAGTGTTAATCCCCCAGAGTGTCTCTGTACTCCTTGCGTACAATTCCTGTCATTTACTCTCTCACACACTGTCCTTGTGGGGACTTTTCATTAACATAAAACTGTAGCTAATCAATGCTACACCTAATTATATCCTCGGTAACCTAAAGCAACTAGTTGGCTATTTTGAATTCTCAAAAGAAAGCTGTAGTTTTTGTGAAAGCTATTGAATATGCCAGTTTGCGTATGAGGTCCGTAAGGTAAAAAATGTCAGATCTTACTATCCTTGTGGAAACAACTGATCCTTGCAAGGATATCTAAACACACACACACACACACACACACACACACACACACACACACACACACACACACACACAAACACACACACACACA
>JAVSBV010014135.1:0-12400 GCA_033117975.1 Parotocinclus spilosoma
CTTGACTTGGGACTTGAGTATCAAGACTTGAGACTTACTTGTTACTTGCAACTTAGTGACTTGTTCCCATGTCTGGTAAAAAATTGAGACAGTCATGTTGTAAAGATTAAGTGTAGTTCTCAGAAGTGTGAAAGCCATTGATTCAACAAGAGAGTAGCAAACATCCCATAACTGATTATGTTTTTAAATGTAACATTTTCCTACATAGTGTATTTTCTTTTTAAAGTATATGTTGTTCGAGACCGATTAGTTCCAGTTCTTTTCTATTTACCTTTCAGATTTTATTTCCTTTATTTATTATGCGTTGCACTATATGTGCTCTGTAAAGATTAGTAAAAAGTTCTGAATATAAGTTTTGTGTTGTTCCTGTCTTGTGCCCTATGCAGTCAGCCATGCATCAGCTCTGCCACGACCCTGTCCAGAATTAAGCTGTTAAAAAAGGAATGAATGACTCTAAACCAAATGATTAATACAAAGCAAAGCCAGGCAAGAGGCAGGCAGGGGAAGTGGGAGAAATAGCATGAGTGATGCTGGATAAGGGAGCAAGAAGTGTGACAGTACCCACTAACACCCCCTAACAACCCCACAAGTAATAATAGAGTTTTTTCCCTTGCCTGAATATCCTGAGTTGAACACCACACATAGTTTCCTGGTTAGCGCCAGTGCTGGTTGGCTTGTTATTTGCAGTTGATGACTTGATGATGTGTTGAAGGATCAGTTCCCAGGTGGCCTAGCTCTGGTGTAACCAGTCATCCACAGAAGGTGCCTAGGAGAATGAAAGTTCCCATGGGATAAAGGAATAGGAATATTGGTACATAAGCCTGCAAATGGGTGAGTCCGGTAGAAGAATTGTGCAGTGAGTTCTGGCCAATTCCTGCTTATTGGAGGAAACATGACTATTCAGAATGATTTCTTTGCCATAAGGTAGAAGAAACTTTCATAGCTGACACTGGTACACTTGCATTTTCCACTAAGTGTGGTAACCAGAGGTGAATATGTCTGCTACCTCAAACGTCAGCACCCCCTTTTGCTCTGTATAACAACATAGCATTTTAAACAGAGAAGTAATTTGGAAGAATTCATTGTAATAAGCTTAACACATATAAGTAATGGTCAAATAAACTGCACAAATTACATATTTTTAAATAAGTTGGTAAATATTTATCAAGGAAATGTACTAACTGAACATAGATTGGCCAATCAAGGACACTCTTGATTCTAAAGCCATAGCATTTGTAAAAATGACCCACACAGTAATATACATTTTTAACCATACTACATGACTACTTTTACTTTTAATACTTATGTACATTTAAGAGCAAGTACTTTTATACTTATACTTTTGTACATTAATATGCATTGTAAAATTTATCTGAATCCTCTCTGTTCTGATGAGTCCTGCATCCACAACATTTTCTTATGCACCAGACAGCACTGAATGGCATGGGATAGAAAGCGAGATTGGCGACTCTATCTCTAAAGAAACAACTCGCCACACGATCCCATCAGACAGTCTTCACCCAGGGTTTCTCCCCTTTTAGGTTCTGTTCCTTTTCTGTTCTCTTGCCTTTTTCCCCCCTGTCTGCGGGTGGCGCTCCAGCCACCCTTCTCCTTCTTCTATTTATTCTGCTCCCTGGCTTTGCTTCTTGGCCGGTTTTTATGGTAATTCATGCACCTTGTTTACGCATCCCGTCACGTTTCTAGTCTCCGGTTAAGTTTGCGATCCTTGTTTCTCTTTTTTTGTGAAAACTGGTTTTCTTTATTAAACTCACTTGCATTTACGTCCGCCTTTTTGTGTTTTCTCCTTCGAACGCTGTTTTACCCCAGCCGCTCGTGACAATGTATTATAAAGTTATAATAGTTTTGGATTTTTCAATATAGTTTAGTTTGATTTCGTTTTGACTTTATTTTCTTAAATTCAGTTTGTTTTAAATAGTTTTTAGGTTGGGTTTGCTAGTTTTTATTAGTTAAAATTATTTTTTTAATGCTTAGTTTTAGTTTAGTTTTTGTTAGTTTTAGTATTAGTTTTAGTTTTTTTATACATTCGGTTATTTTTCAGGTGCAGGACCCAAAAAGGTTAGAGTAATTATTGTGTAATAAAAACTCAACAAAAGATACCATTTATAACATTTATTCAGTGACTGTTAAACAACTTACTGTCCACAAAATCTGTAACAGTCCACAAGATAGCAGCCTTAAGTGCAAAATGTGAATAATACTGCTGTGGAAAATATTCAATATTAACTAAGGACATACATGGAAATAATATGATATATATAATATAATAAATATATAGTAATAACCAGCAGCTTGGTCGATAGTGAAAGCACCGCATTATGGCTGTTTGGTTCCCGGTGCTACCTAGCCGGGATGTAGCTTCTCTTTTGGGGGAGCTACTCAGAGAGGCTAGCTTGTCAAGGTAGTCACAATAAGCCCTCTTATGCGAGCTTTTCAAATGGACTTTGAGATTCGTGGGGTTTTTCCCCTTGAGAAGTATTCCTCATATTTTATCACGTTTCCAATACAAGACACTTGCTTTTATCATTTTCACAGTCACATTCAAATAAATCCCATATAGGACTGTAATTTTTCAGGCTAGCACAGTGAGCATCAACAGACTGTAAACAAGCAGGGCCAGCAGGCATTATGTGGTGCCGTAAAGTGCCGGCAGGTAATGTAAAACTGTCGAAAAAAAAACAGTTTCACATCAGTTCTTAAGGCTTATAAATAAAATGACAAACACGAAAACGAAGGGTATTTTATCTATAATTTCAGTACGTTTTAGTTCGTTTTATAAACACATAATACAGTTTTAGTTAGTTATCGTTTTTTCTTTTAATTATCGTTTTTATTTATTTCAGTTAACGAAAATGTCTTTACAATTTTAGTTTTCGTTATTTTGTTCGTTTTCGTTAACGATAATAATCCTGGTGCAGCCACCATGAGGGTGGTGAAATATGCTCCAGTAACCCTGGGTAACGTGTTTATAACTGCAGGTCTTCTCACCTTACTGATCAAGGCGATTCAGTTCTTTGCAGAGTTATCTGGAAGGATGGTGAAATGCAGAGAACACTCAAAGCAAAAAGCATTGACACCATTTAGGATTACCATCGGACTATGCAGTCTTCATTGAAGGCTATCTACTTTTTCTCGATCAGCCTCACTTAATGTAATTGTGTTTTTGAATTTGCTGTTGTTTTCAAATATGCAGTTGCGTTTTCTATTTTTTCTTTTGTTTTGCACTTCAGGCTTTTAGTTAGAATTACAGTGAGAACTAAATAAAATCTTGTGGGGGTGAATGAGGCACACTGATATAACGATGCTAATAAGTAAAGAAAGTGGGAACAGAATTGGAGCGTCAAAGTGAATAAACTGAGCTGGGGGCATGAGCATGCAGGGAATTTGGATGAATGATGGTACATGAGAAGCCATGAGGCATGAATAGAACTGAACTACATGAAATCTTATCTTTATATTGAAGCAAGTTTAGTTTATGTTAGGGTTCCTACCTTCCCCTGTTCGCGTGTCTGAGCACCGGCGCCCTTGCACCCTACCGCGTTCCATAGAGATAGTGGTAAAGTCCGGGGCCGATGGACTGGTATGGGCGGGTAACCCCCGAGGTATTTAGTTTGTTAGGGGCATTTTGAGGGTTTTCCTGTTCCGTACCTGTGCGCTCCTCGCACGGTCAGAGCTCGTGCTCTTCGGTCGTTGGCGCCTACCTAGCCTCACTTCAGCCGGGAGTTTGTTCTGAATAGGACACTCCCGGTCTGCCTTCTTCGTTTTAGAGCTCACGCTCACCCTCTGGCGCTTCGGCGCTCCTCGCGATTTATTCTCGTTCGCGCTCCTCTTTATTTTCATGTTCTTTTGTGTGTTATTCACACTTGTGCTATAAGTGCGCCCTGAGCTTATATGCTCGCCTTTTTGCACTTTAGCCACTTCCGCGATTTCTTCGCCCCCTCGCGTGGCGTGTGCGTTAGAGCTCATGCTCGCCCTCTGACGCTGCGCCGTCCTTTTCCACTCATTACAGCGGCAACCCGGTTCTGTGTCAGAAGTACACTGTCCGGCCCTCTTGCGCTCTATTGAGTTGGACTCTAGTCGCCGGCTGGCTCGAGGTGTGCCCCGACTAGAGTAGCCACCGGGTAAAGACTCTATAAGACGTATCCCGGTTTTGTTTTTTTAATATTGCATGCACTTCCGAGCTCACTTTCGCTCCCTGGCATTTGGACTACCTCTTTATGCTTTATGCACGTTTGCCCCGGCTGCCGCTTTGGCGTCCTCTCGCGCCGTTTGTTGCTCCCCCTTTATCCTTTCGTTTCATTATTTTAGGAGTCTGACGCTCCCCTCTTTATCCCTTTTTAGTTGTTCTATATTATTTCCCTATTCTTATTATATGACGTGGAATATACTTATCCTGCATACTTGGGTCCTAATAAAAAAAAAAAAACACCACCGCATCTCGTAACAGTTTACAAAACATTTAAAACCCTTTTTAAAATATAATGCATTTTAGAAAAAACATGATTGGTATGCCATGAAATGCATATAAAGAAAATGTAAATAAAACATGATTCCATGCTTTTAAGTTTGGAAATGAGCTCTTAATGACATAAACCACACTAAAAACATGTTACTCAGATAAAGTGTTCATGAGAGAGCCTGGGACTGGAGGATCTATAGGTATTATACATTGTGCAGTGTCTCAACTTCCTTATTCTGTATTCTCCAAACTGTAAATGTTACTAAGTGTGACTGTCATGATGGCAAATGGAGTTTGTGTGGGTGCCAATAACTAAGGCACATGGCTTTGTTAAAAAAATTAATTGTAGTCAAATTTCTTATAAGAATTTTAATTAAAAGTTAATTAAGGGTTTCTCTAGGCAAGCAGTTAGGGGTCCATAACATTTTTACTCATATTTTCCAATAGTGTCAAAATTGTTACTATTGAATTCGATTTTGTGCCACAAGATTTATGTTTCGCCAGTCATTACTAATCAGTAGTTTTAAATATTTTTTCTCTCATTACCAATGTATTCATCGAATGGCATCATTTATATAACTGCAGTACCCACACATGAAAGCAAATATAAAATTCTTGCACTGAGATTGAATTGAATACACCTTGAGGCATGCCTTTAGACTTTGCTCTCTCTAACACAACATCAATCAGCTGTGTGACCTGTGTGTATATCATACAATAGTGTTACATAAAAATGATCACATAAAAGCTTTAACAATGGCTAGTCTTACAGAATGTGCTGCTGGCCTTGATTGATTCAGCAGAAGATTTTCTTTCCTGAACATTCCTCTCTTTTAAATTTTTCTGAAGAATCTGTATAAAGTATTTTATGCAGGTTTTCAAGCCTACTGTACTCAAATTCATCAGTTTATCCTAGGAGTTTAGAAAGAAAAATACTTCAGTGTCACAGATTGTTTAAAACATACTGCATTAAGAAATTAAATTATGTATTAGTAGCCATAAAATATACTGTAGAAACCCAAAACATTTTAAAAAGCATCACTCTCAATTTATTAATGTGTTCCTTATATTCTGTAAGAATTTACTTAACATCACTGGGTTACTGCTTACGTGTATGCCTCAGATTTGCCATGCCTGAAGTGTAACATTTCCCTTTTCTTTTTAAACACATAACACATGAGTGTAAGATTAGCATACCTATCACACCTTGGAGGGTGTGAGAACAAAACTGAAAGAAGGATTTCACAGGCTTTTCTGGGCAGATCTCTCTTGAATGCTTGACTGCATAACTGAGCCTAATGAATGTGAAAATGCAGTTTGAAGGATTTATACATTGGAAAAGCATGAATGTAACTGCAGGCCTAAAGGTGTAATCTGCTGAAGCAAACCTCAGCTAATTGTTGGTGCCTCTACTCGTGTTATTCTTTTACCATAATGTCACAGTGGTGTAATATTATTCCCCTTCTGCATTTACAAATCACAGATCTACATCTACAGTTTACAATACTTTGCAGAGTACTATACCTCACTTTTCTCCATTCTGCCGGTTTGCAAGCGAAGTTAATGAAATGTATAACTTACATTAAAGTCTCAAAAGCAGATGCTTATTATGTGCTAATAATAAAATGGTACAATAGATGAGATTATTTCAGTTGGAGATTAAGGGTAGCATATAATAATATTAATAGGTTACACTTCTAAAGAGCCTTTCACAGAACCCGAGGTCACTTTACAGAACTTAATTTACATAGCGAGGGTAACATGTACCCACTATACTTTGATACATAGTCTATACATGTGATAACCTCACTTTAAATCAGAAAAATTGTGGCAATGCTTACTAAGTAACCTATCACATTAAACTTGCTTTAGCTAAAGAAAACACACACACACACACACACACACACACACACACACACATATACATACAGAGACACACAACAACAACACACGCAGAGAAGTATGTGTGAGAAACATGTTAGAGGCCAGTCAGGTAGGCCAATCAGAAAGTCCAATATTATGTCATGTTAAGTCATTAAAGTAAGTGTCTTTTGGCTGACCAGTAGAGGAGTAGATGACTTCATAAACATAAGTATGTCATTGTGGAACCATTATACTTGGAGAGCAGTAACCACACTGTTGTGTGATATCTGATAGCAGTGCAAGTGTCAGACAACCAACAGCATCTACTAGTGCCACCAGAGAGCAGCATGGGTTTTTAATTGAGGGCAGCCCTGTGAACTACACTGCACAGAAGTCACAGCATGGTTGACTTGGCTTAGCTCTTTCTATAAATTTAGCAAATTAGGAGTTGCACCTGGTTGACATGCTATTTAAACTGGCCAATCTCCAGCATCTGTGTAGCTTCTTTACATTAGATGCTGCTAGTAAATGGTTTGGCTTTTTGGATGTCTGTAAAAAAGAAAGACAAGAACTAAAGCCAACAAAGAAAATAAATAGACATATATAGATATGTAAATAGTGGTGTTTGAAAGAAAAGAGTAAACCTAAAAATTCTAAGAAAGAAAATAGAAGAGAATTAACTGCCCTTTCAAGAAAAACAAGCTATAATGTACGGTATATATTTAAATGTACATAAAACAACGTTTAGGGGGGGATAACACAGATTAGCCTCGGTTTGATAAATATTTTTTATGGACACCATTTTGTGCTTTTAGCTGTAATTTTGTTATGGGCACTTTTTTAATTTGCCTGCAATTTACAGCGCTCCTCCATCTTAGTGTGCACATGGTAGTATTCAGTTGGACCTGGTAAGTTGGGAAGCGGTGGAGTGCATGGATCACTGTATCCCTATAATTTAGGGTCAAATCCTTTCTCACACTAACTTGCACATGCACACTTTCTCTTTTCCTCATGTGTTATTTCATAATAGCAGAAAGTAAAAATGCTGACTGAATAATAATAAGTGAAGTTCCCTCATCCTTTGGGACTAGTTTTGCTTCTAGCACTCCTTACTTTCTGCCTGGGTCCAAACCAGTTGTCCCCAGGACAAGAGTACAAGAGGATATTCACTAATCAAGCAGCTGATAAATGGGGTATATCAGGTGCAAAACAGCATCAAACACACACATCCAAATGTGAACCATGAAAACTACTGCTGCTTTTAGGCACCTGCCCAGTCTGCGACTGCAACAGATTTTTATTTTTTTAATACTAATTTTTATGTGGGCTGAGATCAGGAGAATAGAATGCGGCTCTAAACAGCAGTGTCTTAGTTAATTATAACAAATGAGCTATACTAATTCCCATGTAGGTTAAAATCACATTTTTATGGTTTTGCCATTAATTAATTATTTAGATAATTGCATGAGATATACTTCTTCATGATAATGACAAGCAAGTGCTTGGGCTGTTTATTAGAACAGGGTTCAGTGTTTTATTTTTTCCACAGGACTTTACATGGATAATAGGATATAACATAGGATAGTCTTGTTTACCCACCAATCAATGTAAAAGAAGCTTTCCTCTTTTCTTGCTTCAGGCCCTCACAACAGTTGTGATTGATTACAACTTTGACCTGAAAAGATTTTCCATGATTCATTCACCTAGATCACCAGATTGAAAAAAGTAAATGATTAAGTAGGAGGAAACTCACTAATAAATGCTATCTGGGACAAACATTCAATTCACTCTCACTGCATGTGCTTAGGATACTGATGTGCTGCTAGAAAAAGACAGCGATCAATACAGGGATGCACTCAATAAAGTAAAGTTCTCAGCAGCTGGGTTCAAGCACTAATTTGTGCTGTCTGTTTGTATTTCAGTAAAGGCCATCATTGTGTTGGACTGATTTAGTGGAATGCACTGAATTAATTAGCCAATTAGCCTCTTGACAACAACTGTGTTAAACTGAAGGCTCAAGGTTATGTCCCTTTAAGGAATAATTCAACCAAAATGAAATGCATGTCATTTGCCCCTTTCCTCAAATGTACTCATTCAGTCAAGAATTTTCACGTGTGCTTCTTTAGTTTTGCACTTTTACATGGCAAATGCTGCTAACAAGTAATGGAAGATAAGCACTTGCAAATATGTAATGACATTTATTTATATATTTTCACAATTTTATCAATTAAAACAATAGTTTTGAGATTTAATTGCCTCAATTTCATATTAACTTGTGTATATGGTATATTGGGTGTTGTTTGGGGAAAGGTTCCAGAGGGTAAGAAAACTAGTCAGTATCTGGTCTGACCACTATTTGTCTCACTCCTTCACATGATCAGGTTGTTGTTTGTGGCCTGTGGAATGTTGGTTCACTCCTCTTTCCTGACATTCACCCATTAAATGAGTAAATATGCTGCAAATGCAAGAACTGGATCTTTTCACCTTCCAAGAATTGTGTACAGATTCTTGCAACATGGGGCCATGCATTATCATGCTGCAATATAAGGTGATGGTGGTGCATGAATGGCACAACAATGGGACTCAGGATCTTGTGATTTCTCTGTGCATTCCAAATGCCACTGATAAAATGAACCTGTGTTCATTGCCCATAACATATTCCTGCCCATACCATAGCCCCACCACCTCCACAGGCCACTCGATTCACAACATCGACATCAGAAAACTGTTCATCTATAAGATGCCATACATGCAGTCTGCCATCTGTCCTGTACAGTGAAAACTAGGATTGATCTGTGAAAAGAACACCTCTCCAACGTGCTATACAACATCAAATGTATGCATTTGTCCACTTAAATTGGAGTAAGACGATAAACTGCAGTCAGGTGGAAAACCTGATGAGGACGATGAGCATGCAGATGAGCAGGACCTGCGCAGGGCTGGGATGGGATACAGGACAAAAGGCAAGTAGCTTGGTGAGAAGGCAACAATTGTTATGGGTGTTATTAGATGGAAGAAACATAAGATGACTGTTAATCTTCCTTGGTCTGGGGCTTCATGTAAGTTCTCACCACGTGGGGTAAGGATGATTCTGAGAGGTCAGCAATTAGCCCAGAACTACACGGGAAGACTTGGTCAATGACCTGAAGAGAGCTGGGACCACAGTCTCAAAGATGACTGTTAGTAAGACACTACGCTGTCATTGGTTAAAATCCTGTAGAGCACACATGACCCCTTGCTCACACCAGGAAATGTCCAGGCCTGTTTGAAGTTCACCAATGACCATCTGAATGATTCAGGATGATCCACGCCATGTTAGATATGCTCACTCTGCCAGCATCCGACACTTGTGAACAGTATGCACCCTATCATTACTATGATTATACTATACATACTGGCATTTAAGCTGGTGACCCATTCTACTCATCACACCAGCATGTGCTGGTGTAGAAGCACGTGAAGCATCGCACATGTTGATCTCTTTAATAGAGCAAGGAAACAAGTACCATATACCAGAAATATACTAGTAACAATATGTTAAAGATAATGCTTGATTCTTGACTCCTAACATTAAGCACAAATAATTAATAAAGGCGAAGTATACTTCTAGCTGCAGATACTTAATTAAGTAAGTCATTCTTCTCTCTAACCCAGTTATTCTTATTACAATAATTATCTCTTGTCCTAGTTATTGCTATCTTTTGTTAGTGGGTATGTGTAACAAGTGCAAATACACGTGGTATGGTTCCAGTTCAGAAGAGAACCCCTCTTGGTGTTAACGGCCCCGAGTTATTGGACCTAATGTAAAAAACAGTAGTTGTTACTTGATTGTTGTTATGTCCAACTGTTCAACTCTTCAGCCATACATGTCATCTATCTCTCTCCCTCGCTTGCTTTCTCCATCTCGTTGTCTCTCTCTACACATACAGAGGTTGGACAATGAAACTGAAACTATGAATCTGAGACAAAGGTTTTGCTATAGCAGCCCGGCCGTGTATATTGACCCTGTGGACAGTTCTGGTTGGAAACAGGAGAGTTGAGGTGCACATTTAATTCTGCCGTGATTTGGGCAGCCGTGGTTTTATGGTTTTTGGATACAATCCGGGTTAGCACCTGAACATCCCTTTCAGACAGCTTCCTCTTGCTTCCACAGTTAATCCTGTTGGATGTGGTTCGTCCTTCTTGGTGGTATGCTGACATTACCCTGGATACCGTGGCTCTTGATACATCACAAACCTCCCGAACTAAAATGACAGGAGTTTTAGTTTCATTGTCTAACCCCTGTATATATCACAACAATGACCAACAGGTATCTATTCATTTTCTTGTCAAGATGACTTGAATACTGGACTAGTCCTTTTACTGGACTGGAGTTTTCCCTCAACCATCTACATTGTCCAGCTACATACCTGGTACCCTCCTTCCATTCCTGTCCGAAACCCTGAGACACACTGTTTTTATGCAGCCATCCTCCTTTCTTCATGAAAACATCCTCCTTGATTCCAACCAGTCTGCTTACATGGCAGGTCATTCTGCATAAACTGCTGTCATAGCAGTGAAGTCCTCTTAGAGCCAAGAAAACCTTGATGTCTAAAGTCCTCATTCATCTGGATCTGTCTGAGCATTTGTTGTTGCCAAAACATCTGATTTTTACCTCAGCTCTTGGTAACTCTTACCTGGTTTTCCTAATACTTACTAAATAAATCCTACAAAGTAGCATGGATAGGTTCACTTTCATTACTTT
This sequence comes from Parotocinclus spilosoma, assembly GCA_033117975.1. Lineage (NCBI taxonomy): Eukaryota > Metazoa > Chordata > Actinopteri > Siluriformes > Loricariidae > Parotocinclus > Parotocinclus spilosoma. The sequence goes on from JAVSBV010014135.1 coordinate 11,085, forward strand.
AAAGGATTACTACAGGTGAATCTTAGTAATCAGTTATTGTCTACACCAGTTCTCCTTATACTGTATATTTTGCTTAGTAGTTAGCCTTCAACCTTAATTCTTCTGATCACGTCTTCTGCACAACATTAGACATTATAAACATTATACTTCCAGACTGCTACAGGCAATATTTTATTAGCTGGTCTGCCTTCTTGTTCCATTGCTTCACTGCAGAGCATTCAGAATATTGCTGCACATCAGGTACACAACCTAACTAGGTTTTCTCATGTCAATCCTTTACTGAAATCACTTAATCTTACTCAAACCTAAGTTTTTCATGCCTCAAAAGATCCTATGTTATTTATTTCATGTACAACTGCACACCTGACTGGCAACTCAGGGCAACTTCAGAGCATCTGGTACATCATCCTGCCTGTAAGGAAAGATCTTGATGTTTCAGTGTTCTGGCTTCACATTGGTGGAAAGAGCTTCCCACACCTGTCACAATGACCCAGTATCTGTTTTTCTTCCGCTGAAGTCTGAAGACACATTTCTTCACACAATGCCTGGGATAATGCTTCTTTTATTCTCCGCACTTTTGTTGCACTTCCTCTGCTTTGTATATATTTTTGTAAACTTTATCTTTAAGCCCTTTAGTTTTTCTGCTCTTATATGTGCACTTAGTGTCAAACCAATGACTTATTTTAATCTCTGGGTAGCATTAGTTTTTAGTCTAACAGGTAATGTAAACTTTCAGACTGAATACATGTGTTTACACACCTTTGTTTCATATTTTAAAAGGCACTCTGGATGAAAGCACCTGCCAAAATACTACATGTAAATCACATATCAACAGTACAGTAATTTTAAAATCACAATGTGTGCCAAATACGTATTTGCGTTAGTCACTTTCATCTAAAACTGAAAAGAGCCTTTCTAATTTTATATTCAGTTTTAAAGCTGGCTTCTGCCTACACTATAATACTATAAATGCATTAATACTACCGTATATGGTTCTATACAGTAGCTTATAGGCACTACGTTTTTGAATACTCTGAGCTTTTTGATGCAAACCCAGTGATAGATTGTTATACAGAACATCAACATAAGATTGCTCTGATAAGTAAATATTTAAATATTTGGAAGCAGAAGTTTTATTTCCATTATTTCATGAGTTAAATCCTTATCCTTAAATCATGTTCATGCATATTAAAACCCACCACTATCACACAATTTAACGTTGCCGGGGACTGTCTGTGCGTGTGTGTGTGTGTGTGTGTGTGCGTGTGTGTGTGTGTGTGCGTGTGTGTGTGTGTGTGTGTGTGTGTGTGTGTGTG
>JAVSBV010014156.1:0-12397 GCA_033117975.1 Parotocinclus spilosoma
GAGAAACTCGGGAGTTTTCGGGTAGTGATGCCAGAGACGAAGAGTTTCTTCACGGATATTACATACTGTACACGTTCGTTGGTCCGATTAAGCGGAATTTTGGTGCAAATAAGCGAATAACATTACACGTGTACAATAGGATTCGTTTCTGCACTTTAGGATTTGGTCCGAATAAGCGGCTGGTCCCATTAATCGGTGGTCCTATTAACCGGAATCGACTGAATGCTGATAAAACGCCAAACTCAAATGGTTTCAAACTTTGCATAGTGATAACTAAAGTAATTCAAAAGTCATTCTCTTCAGCGATCTTTGTATCTTTCAGAGAATTTAAAATGCGCTGCAATTCTCTTTTTGGTCAGCAGGTGTCCCACAGGTTCGCTACTTTTTCTGTCATTCAGACATGAATTGGATACGTATAGACAGATTGTTTCCCTATTATAATTCTTAGTGAAATTTGGTTCACTGTCTTACGTTCTTGTACACTGAATAAATATTTTATTATGCTCTATGCGCTATGAAATAAATATTGATCAGAAACCAAGCTATAGCCCAGTTAATAACTAAAACTATATTAACTAACATGTCTCTCTGTTAGCTAAAATGAAACATTACGTACGTTTTCGTCTTCCTTAAATAATGAATCATGAATAAATCCGCTTATTAGCACAGCTTTACTGCTTAAACGTAGCGTTCAGGTTATTAAATAGCACGTTGCTAAGGGTTAGTGCGACTCAGCAAAACTGGAAGTTCTGCTGGAAATTCTGATATTGTAAAAAATCCAAGGAAATATGAATAATATACAGTGTAAAACAACATGTAAAGTTAAGTTTATTTAGTGATTCTGCTTGGCTTAATGGCTGCTTTGTTTGTGTTAGCCTGTGTGCTAGGCTAAACCTGCGCTCATTAGCACCAGTTTGCTTGCTCCTGCTTCTTATTAGAGCTTTGAGGAACAATCAGGTTAAATCGGGATTTACTTCATGACAGGAGGCTACATTTGAGCCTAAAACCTGTCAAGAGGGAAGGAAAACGAGCTAATTTAATCTTTCAGGCTTAAGTAGCACGCTGCTAAATGGTCCTTCTGGGTCAGTATAATTAGCGCCACCGTTTCCGAGCCTTCTTTCCAAAAATACAGTGAAATGTTAATAAAACAACAAGCAAAACTATAAAACAGTCAATTTACAATTTAGGTTAAACCTCAGTTTGGTGCAGAAGCACCTCGGGAGAAACGGAAAGAAGATAGCAAGTGCTGTTTTAGCGTTAGCCAATACGCTAAGTACAAACCAAGACATTAACTACTCGCCACTCAAAAAAATTCGGGGATATTAAATTTTGACTCAAGACGAGTGTAAGAATAATAAGTAATAATAAGAAGTCAGCGTTGTTTAGCGCTCTGAATCGGTGTGTAAAAATAATTACTGCATTCAAGCCCTAAAAATCTCCTAAAATTCAAATAAAAATGAACTATATGAAGGGTAATTTGGGGTTAAATCATTTGTTATTTTTAAAATAGGCCTTTTCTTACTTTTGTAATAATAATAATGTTTTTTTTTTTAATTGACCGTATCCTCTCGTAATCCTAAAACATGGCTTTAGAAATCAAAAATAGGCCTTAAAATCAGTAATATCTTATTATTTTAAGTTTTATATTACCTGAAACTGCTAGAATCATAAAGGGTTACCTGATTTATCGTAAACGCCAGCAGTTTTATGAACTAAATACTGAAAATAATCCGGATTTTATGAACTTTTATGGTTGTTTTAGTAAAGCGTTGGTGCTTTTTATCATTTTAAATCAGTAAATCCCTGTCTGATATTTAGACTATATAGTTTTTTTACACTGATTATATCGTTTTATCTTTTATAAATCCCTTTCAGAATCCATGCCTTAAGATTGGTCCTAGTTAATGATGCTTTCTTTCATTCTTTCTTTTGAGATTTGTCCTTTATCTAGATAGTGGTTTTGTCCCTTAAAATCCTGAATCCTTGCTTTAAAAGTTGTAAATATAGGTCTAAAATCAGCAGTGTATTAGGATTATTATCGCCTAAAAACCCTAAATTGGCACCTTAAAGTCGGGATTAGCGTTTATTTACAATATTATTTGATCAGTTGGTGCTTATAACTTTAGCGCTTTTAGAACTAGGGATTATTTTTAGTCGTCATGTTTATCTGTTCTAATCCGATACGCTTTATGGACCAGGACTTTTTGGAAGAAGCTATGATTGTATTGTACAAATCGTAGCAAATTTTGGATGAAAGTGAACATCCATTAGATGTACTGAAACAAAGAAATCACTTTTTTTTTGTTTGGGGAATTATTTGGGACTTAGAATCCTGCCCCCATGCCTATTTTTAGTGATATTTTAGATTGAATTTCAAATGGTTTGAGAGGTAATATCTGAACCCAATAAACTTGAACTGGGTCAAAGATGTGGAAGTGGGATTGGAAGCATCCCAAAAAAGTCTGGAAAGCTTTTTGGGTTTTTTTTTTTCCCCCGCATTAGATACAATCTGCCATCAGAAGTACTTACCATGTATTCCATGTTTGATGCGGGTGGGAAAACGTTTCCTCTGACCTTATTGTGGTAATCGAGGATGACCGTCTTGTCGTCTTGGGAAATGTACCTCTTCCGTCTGGTTTTTGGAAAGCTTCTATTTTCCATGTGATATCTGCCTCCACCCTCTGACAAGCTGGTGGACGGTGGAGCAGAAACGGTGGAGTTAAACGCTGCGAGTGCCCCCGCCGCTCCGCACGAGATGCAGATGAGCAGCAGGTCGATGGCCAAGCAGTGATCGTTCATGGTGGAGCTTCTCGTCTCGGGTCTCGGGTCTCGTTCTCGATGGTCTCCGCCTTGCTTTTGTACTTAAAAGATCTTTCTGACCTTTACACCACAAGGACGTATTCATAAAGTCCCAAATCTAACTGGCGCGCGATCCTGCTGCAACGCTCGGACGTCTCCACCTTCCTCAAGAGTGTCTTTGTTAGAAGGGAACGAATTCTGACCCCCGTCTGAAGGTGTTTGTCCAAAAAAAAAAAGCTGCTGGCTCTGTAAAACTCCTCCTGCTGTAAAATTCGAGCTGACTCTGCTCTCGGAGATGAGCTGCTGCCTTTTTATAGCGCAGTGACCCGGGGGAGAGAAAGAAAAAAAAAAAGTGGCCGTCTTTGGTTTGACGTTGGAGGTGTCCAGGATCCCGGCCCATCACCTGAAGCACATCACGGAGACGTAATGCCTCATCCCTCTCATCCATTTCCTGGCAGGCTTAATCAAAGCGTCTGGTTTTGGTTTGCACAGCTGGCGAGAGTAGAAAAGAAAACACGGAGATAAGCGCGAGAATTATCCGCTGACCCTCGAAACACAGATCAGCTCCGAGTAAAGCCAGCAGCCGATCCAGAGCCAAGTGGGACACCGAAACTCGGAGCAGGGGGACGCAGGTCCTAAAAGCGACGTAAATGAAGCCGTGTGTGTGCAGACCTTGGAAAAGAGATGGGAAATTCAGAAAATCAGAAGCAGGTTAAGAAATCTGCCATCTTTAAACCTCGTGGTCTTCTGTTCGAGAGAGAAAAATCCCGAACGGTCTAAAAAAATCATTCTTGGTGAACTGAATGAAGCTGAAATTTAGGTTCTGACAACGCTGGAACACTTTCGGGTGGATTTGACGGCTTTTATGGGTTTTTCTAAAAAGGACTATAAAAGCTGCTCACATTTAGGCCGGACTTTTTTTATTGCTTGTTTGAAGAATAAATTTTAAAAAAAAAAAACATTTTTTTTTCGATATTTTTCGGATCCGCCGCAGCACCAATGGTTAAAATAAAAAATAAAAAAAAAATTAAAATTCTTTTTTAGCTTTTTCCGCCCACGGTTTTCTTCTGTTCATAAATTTTTTTTTCCAGATTCACTTTAATTTAATTGTAGGCTAAATAAATTTTTATTTCTTCCTCCTTCCTTGTATTGCTTCCACATTGCTCCTCGAGAAATATAAAAGTGCTGAAAAAGAAAGATTTATTTGTATTATTTTTCCTCCCTCCTCAGTAGATTCTTAATTAGAAACATCCGAGGAACAAGCAATGAAAAAAAGTCTGGCCTAACTTAAGAAACGCGTATTAAGAAACCCCTTTGCTCCACGCATTCGTTGTATAGAGGATTAAAGGAGAAATTTCTGCATTAAAATCAAGCTGACCAATCGGAGCTTGGTTGCCAGGCAGAACAGCTCATAAGAGCTCATAGGACGAACAAATCTGGATTTTGCTAAAGCTGAAAGGCTGGAGAAGGCGTGGATGGTGATGTTGGTACAGTACTGGCACAGAGGGCCTCAAGGTCTCCCCCTCAACAGGTCCGGTCATGGAATGTACACCACCTGGACCTGCCCAACCCAAGTGCCTTACGGGTTAATATTTTCCCAATAACGTAAATAAATAAATCGGATCAATTAACAAACTGTAATCGATCGTCTTTTATTTCCAGTTTAAAATCTCTGCATTGAAATGTGCTTAGATGGACTAAGGTGCCCCAACTTTTGCCCCAGCCTGTAATAACTGTATGTTGTGAGCATCTCTTACGGTCTCACGCTGGCCCACCATATGGCACTGGCAGCAGATGGTCACACAGAACCGTACCAGTTGTTTAAACACGTGCGAGCTCTTTGGAAGACGTCCAGCTCTTTTTTATTTATTTATTTTTTTTACGGCCTGTGAGAGTCCGCGAGAGACGCGTTTCCTCTTGCCTGTTTGTTTCTTTTTTGTTATTTGTTGTCATGTTCTGCGCCGTAAAGCCTGCACTTGTTCTGCGCCCGGTTCCAGCGGCGTTGGCACAGCGGCTCGGGCTCTCCGGCGGATCGGCTGGGTTTTTTTTTTTTTTTTGTCGTTGGCAGCTGGTGAACAAATTAAAGCGGAGTGACGCAGGATCCTTTCACCCTTTCCTCCCCCAACCCCCTACGCTCGCTTTCTAAAAACCATTAAGGTTGCCAAACTTTCTTGGAAGTGATGGCGCGTGAGGGAGGGCTGATCTCGGGCCACGAGAGCAGGAACCATCGCTGACATTCTTCACCTGATCATGGGTCTGGATGGGAATGTGTGTAGGAAATCCTTAGAGCGATTTCATGCATGATTTTTGTATATTTTTCCCTTCTAAAACATGAACGGTTCACATCGGACTGAAGTTTGTTTCTGCTTCGTTAGAAAATCAACAACAGAAATCAGCGTCTCGCCGTTTTCTTACCGACGCTGCCCCAAACTCTCTTGACCGTAGAGAATATGGCTTGTTATGATTATTGTTTGGAATTTCTTTCGCTCTTCCATCGACGGAATGAATTTATAAACTTACAAACGTAAATTTATTCAGGTTTTTCTGCTTTTGACCTCAGCTGCCCTGTGAATGTTTTTTGTTTTTTTTTACGAAATATTTAGAGTTTATAGTCGTACCTTTTCATCTTCAGGTTCTGCGTTCGTCTCGTTACACTAAATCGTACGTGACGCTGCACATGAGAACACTCCGTACGGTTTGACGAGCCGCGTGTTTGGCCGCTTGTGAGAAATTCAAGCCTAAGTCTGACGAACAAAACGTTTCCGCTTTTAAAAAGTGAACTTCAGGAACCGGACGCATCAGGTATGAAGATCCGGTCTGGTTTGGAGAACCGGGTCAGGGAGTGCAGACGTGCTTTAGAAGCTGCAGACAGAAATGGGATTTAGTTGGAGTGCAGATCTCATTTTCTTCTCCTCTGCAGTAGCAGCAGCAGCAGTGTGTTGTGTTCTGAGGTTCGAGTTCCAAGTTCCGCACACTCGCAGCGTGTTTATGTTTCGATCTTGGCTGCTCAGTTTTAGAATCATGGCTATAAGGGTTTGCAGGTTCTCAGTTCCGGTTCTGAGTTCTCTTCTGTGATTTCAGGTGGTTCTTGAGTAACGATCACGTCTCGGATCTCTAGTTCTATGCTTTAAGCTTGTTCGTTTACCAGATTTGCGGATCCTTAGAGCAGTTTCAATCTTATATCTTATATTCTGAATTGCACTATATGGGCAAAAGTATTTGGACCCCCCCCCCAAACACACACATTCCACCCACAAGAGCTTTTCTAACATCCCATTCTAAAGTCGGTTCCTCTTTGCAACTCGAACCTGCATCCGCTCTCTACAAGATTTTGGACTGTGTCTGTGGGGATTCATCCAGAAGACGATCAGCCGTTCTAGTTCGTCCCAAAGCTTTTTGATGGATGGGCTTAAGGTCAGGGCTCTGTGTGGCCTAAAGCATGCCTTTATGGACCTATAATTCTCCCTAGGAAATCCACCGATTTAAGAGGTGTGTCCCAATACTTTTGGCAGGAGCCGGCTCCGATGTGGTTGCGAAGCTCGCAGGGTTTGTAGGGTTGAACGTTTACGGAGGCAAAAATCCTTTCTGTCCAGTTTCAATCCTGTGCTCGATCGTACTGAGGAGGAACTTTAAAACTGAATCAGCAGGACAATAAAAATAACTCTGCGGTTCTTTATTCTCGGTCCCTGGCTGCAGAACAGAAGGAGGGTTGTGAGTGACTCGGCGGTTTACCTTCACGTCTTTGCCGTTCAGGATTAATGCACAAGCTGTACGTTCACAATGCCGTGTAAAAATATCAGCTCGGCCTCAAAGCCGCAATCTGGATTCCCAGAACCTTTTTCTGCTGGGCTCAGGCGTACAGCGTTCACCGTCATTCTACACACCACCTTCTACATGCCTCACTTCGACCTCGCTTTGGACAGAGTCGGTGTGTAAAACATTTTTTTTTTTTTGCTTTTTAACTATTTTAGAGACAAATCTGCCACGCCCCAAGCCTTTAACAATAGTCGCTTGTGTATATCGTTAAGCGATTCCGGCGCCATTGTAACGTTTTTCCGTGTTTAACCGGGTGACAACCATCTCCTGTTTTTCGTTCATTATTTCATTTCTACAACCACAGCTTCAAAACAATTGTGGCGTTTCTTTACGCGATTTTGGACATTGTCCCTTCGCAGTCTGGCTGTAGGGACAGGAATCCCCCCCCAAAAAAACAGAACTGTTTCTGTTACTGTTCTGCAGAACTAAAGGTTTATACTGAATGACCCGCACTCTTCATGTTCAGGTTCCCAGTTTGGGTCTTGACCTTCACTGGATGGGGACCATCATGGATTTCCAGTTCACTGTAACGTTTATCTGGTTCTTTGGACCTGATCTGGATCTGAGCTGGTTGCTTTTGGATTGGCATCAAGCTCCACGTTCCAGACTTACTGTGGGAATGTCCAGCTCTTGCATTTCATCCTGAAGCTCCTCATCTTGGAATAGCTTGATGTAGTCGGGGATGAGGACATGTAACCGTCCAAAATCTTCGCTTAAAGCCAAACCTGGTTCTGTTATTCGTTCAGATTAGTCCTGCTTCAAACCCTGGCGCAAGTCTCTTACGTAAAATTCCCTTCCTCGTCCTCGCTATTTTGAGTCGGAGATCTGAAAGTCTTCTGTTTTTCTGAGTTGCAGGTCCATGTTTTAATGCTGCATGAACAGATAAGCGTCGCTTAACAACCGCCTGTTCACGTTAATCCTTCGGCATTTAGTGTGTGCGTATGACTACCTGTTCTGACTTGGTTGATGTGTTTGATGACCCGTCCCATTGTGAGTAGTACTGCTTTCTTACCTGTACATTCTCACGAACCTAGAACTACAGCACCCTCGTTCACGAGTCTCCGTTTCTCATCTTCGGCGTCGTTCCTCATGCCGCCTGCCGAACAAAAGTATGAGGTCCATCAAACCATGTTCTTGAGTGTTACGGATTTCCGGCAGTTGCTACTGGTTCAGTGTGTGCAGAACGGTTCTTATCCTCAGCTCTGACCTCAGCTGACCTGCTTTTGAAACATGCCTTTGGATTTCGAGATGCAAAAATATATCGAACCCGCGACATTCCTTTCCAGCCGAAATAGTCTCGGTCAATATATAAACCATTTCTGGAGATCTTTGATGCAGCGGAGTTCTGCCCTCCGCCTCAGACATTTCACAAGAACCTCTGATGTAAACACGCAAACATGAAAATGTTCTGCAGGTCTAAACTTAGAACTTCAGACGTGTATTTTGTCCTCCAGTTACAGTAACTTCGGGGTCAGTCTCAGGATTTATGCCACCCGCCGCGTCCCGGGACGTCTTGAATGTGCTCGTTGTGCACCATAAAGTACTCTGTTTGGCTTCTGTGTTTAATTTCTGTAACATCTAGCCTGGGCGTGGAGGTTGGGTCCCTTTTTGAGCCTGAATCCTCCAGACTTTAATCCTGGAACGTTTTTTCCTTGCCACTGTTCCAGGTGCAGAAGATGCCTGACCATCACCTGGCCCTTGAACCATGTCTATCTGACCTTTTATGTTAAAATCCTGGCTCAGGGGTTGACCCCAGTTCCTCAAAAACTGATTCTGATTCTGCTTATCGGTTCCGCTTATCGTACTTCGGAGCAACAGAAGATCCAGGATTCTGTACCTAATAGAGGAGGAAAACCTTGCAGGCCTCCCAGCCTGGCTGACAAAGTTCAACTTGCCCGAGGTGGGATATGAAGCGATGTGGCTGATATTTCTGGTTCCCGATACTGGACTTATCTCACCTGGTTCGTATCCCAGCCCTGGCAAGATGAGCGAGGCCAGGTTGAATCTGCAAGGCTCTGGTTCCAGAGGATTTTGCGTCTGGCAGTCAGAGAGCGCTACAGACGGGGCGTCCACGTATCGCGTGATGAATTACTCGCGCGTGTGCGTGACGTTCACCGTTTTACGTTCGTGGTTTCTTTTGTTTCCACCAGCTGCTGTTTCGATCGTTATTAATTCAGCAAACCGACATCTCTCAGACGTCTGTTCCACGAAAACGTCAAGCCGCCTATCGTTCACCTCTGACTTTTTATCCTCGTCGTTTGTCAAGTCGCGTTGTTTTCCACCAAGGCGCTCCAGTCAGCGTGAGGTTTTGGTGGAAGGAAGGAGCCAGCTTTCACTTTGGGAGCGCGGTGCCGTCGAGGCAGCGGCAGCTGACGTTTAATAAGAAAGATCTGTTCAAATGCTTTTAATTCAGACGTGATGTGCGGTTCGTTTCTTTCTCCGTTTCATGCGTCTCCTCTTTCAGGGCAGGATATAAATCCTGGCTGCAGCGTGTGCAAATGCAGCGCAGTCACGCAGAACTCCAGTCCCACCGCCCAGAAAAACAGAGAGACACGACCTGTAAGGAACCTTAAAAACCAAAAAAAGCACATCGAAATGAGTAAATGGTGATCAGGTTCCACAGTGTTTAGCTCTGACTGGCTTTGAGTCGAATTTTTATGCCGTGGTTTGGCAGGTTCTTTAATTTGGCGCGTCCTTTAGCGGCGGATTATTACAGTAATCCATATTAGTATTAAATCAAGTGAATGTCGCATGTCTTTCTTTGAATTCTGCTGAATTATGAAGTCGTTTATAGGGACCGACGGAACAAAGGACGCTTTTTCTTCCCTTTTTCATTACGTCAACTGATTTTTTTTTTTTTTTAATTATCCGCATTTCTGGATGATGATTCCATAAGGCCAGACTTTTTTTTTATTGCTTGCTTTTGCGGATCCGCCCGCGATCATATTTGAAGAATTACAATTTTTAAAAATAGATATGTTTTTTGGTATTTCTCGTATCCGCCGCAGCACCAACGGTTGAAATAAAATTTTTTTAAAATTCTTCTGTTCATTTAATTTTTTTCCAGATTCACTTGAATTTATTTGTAGGTTAAATACATTTTATTTTTAAATAATAATTCATTTTTATTTCTTCCTCCTTCCTTGTATTGATTCCACATAGTCCTCGAGAAATTGAAAAGTGCTAAAAAATAAAGATAATTATTTATTTATTTATTTATTTATTTATTTATTTTACTCCCTCCTCAGTAGATTCTTAAGTAGAACTAACCGAGGAACAAGAAATTTAAAAAGTCTGACCTAAACGATAGCAAGTTCTGATCTGATTAATAAAGGTAAGAGCTGAAAGTTTTACAATCTGGCAACCTTATGGCCTGCACACAGGGTAACCTCCACGTGCCGGTCTATACTCTCATCGTTTCGATAACGAATAAATTTCCATTTTAATGTCTGAAACCTGAACGATCTCAGTTGAAATTCATCCCAAAGGTTTGTTTGGATGAGGTCAGGAAGTTCTCACCTGCGATTGTTCCAAATTTCCCTTCTCTGGAAGTAAGCGGCCCAAAAACAGCGCCACAGCATTATCCGTCCTCTACCAAACTTTACAGTCAGGCGGGCACCGGTCTCCTGGCATCACCGAACCAAGAACCACCTGAAAATTCAATCATTAGGAAGCGTGTCCCAATACTTTTGTCCATATAGTGCATGTACAGTATCTATAAGCTATAAAGTAGCTCTGTAATTCAGATGATATTGCGCATTTGATTGGTTTAGTTTATTTGAATATGGACCAGTCGCAGCGGACCAGTCGTTTGGGTTGTAGCCCGTGTGCTCGCCGTGATCTGACCTCTGTCATCATGGACCCTTGCTGCTGTCTCTCCTCCACATGTGCAGGAAACCTGTGGGTGGTAGTGACGTAAAACGAGGTGAAAAAACCTTCTATTAACCCCCCCCCCCCCATAAAAAACAACATTCCGGTCATTCCTACAGTCCTGACTTTCACCAGCGACCACGACGTGTGTGTTTAAAAAACGATTATGTGATAATCGGCTCTTGCTGGTGAAAGGTGAATCGTGAAGGATTTGGAGGGGCTTCAAATAAACACACGGTTTCTTCTCCCGGCGGCGGCGTAAAAGTTTTTACGTCTTTCTTATAAAAGGGTTAGGCCAGACTTTTTTTATCGCTTGTTTCGCGGATCCGCCGACCATCATATTTGAAGAATACCAAAATTGTTTGTTTTTTTTTGTATTTCTCAGATCCGCCGCAGCATCAATGGTTGAATAAAAAAAAATTTAAAATATATTTTTTATCATTTTGCGCCCTCCGGTGAAGAGCCAACATTTTTCTTTTGTCCATTAATTTTTTTCCACGTTCACTTTAATTCAATTGTAGGTTAAATAAATTTCATTTTTAAATAATCTTTTATTTTTATTTCTTCCTCCTTCCTTGTATTGATTCCACATTTTTTCCAGATTCACTTTAATTTAATTGTAGGGTAAATAAATGTTATTTTTAAATAAAACATTTTTTTCCTTCTTCCTTGTATTTATTCCGCATAGTCCTCGAGAAATTGAAAAGTGCTGAAAAATAAAGATTTTTTTTTTTTTTTTTCAGTACATTCTTAAGTAGGAACATCCAAGTAACAAGCAATAAAAAAAAAGTCTGGCCTAAAGGAACCGAGTAATCTTTACCGAGCTGCGCTTAAAATTATTCGATTCAATTCACCTCAGTTGCAACGCAGATCTTTTTTGTGCATCGATCATCTGCGAATTGATTCGCCAAACGACTCACTGATTCAGAGAGAAGTGAATCTTCCAAGCGATTCACGAACGCGGAAAGTGATTCACTGAACCAGCTGACTCACGACTCCAAACGATTCACTGATTCAAGTGTTGACTCCCTGAACGAGAGAGAATCGGTTCTCGAGCCCAATGAGCAAATGAATCACTGATTTAAACCACGGACTCAACGACCAAACAGAAAACAATAAACGATTCTGAACCGGACTCCCTGAGGGACAGACAAACAGCTGGTTTGTTGATCGAGAATCAATTTGATTTAAAAGCAGAAACTGATCCAGATGATGATGATGATGATGATGATGATGATGATTCCTCCTGATTGTTCAGAGCTTGGTCCTAACGTTAAACTCTGGGAGGGTCAGTCTGACCCCGCGTTGGGCCGTTGCTGTCCCGTCGTGATGAGAAATCCAGCTGCCGTCTCGGAGGTGATTTTCGGTCTATGCGTTTCACTTGACTGAATTAAAACAGTAACGCTGGCTTGGGAAGCGCTGAACCGTTTTAGAACCGCAGAACTTCAGCTTTGGGAATAAACCATCAGACAGACTGGGAGGTGGAAGGGCACAGGCTTGGCAGGGGCCCATGAGCTGGCGCTGCCCCAACGAAGCCTACCCACTGGCAATAAAACGTGGAGAATAAAAAAAAAATTTAAAAGAAAAGACTTATAGGCACAGTATTTAAAATGACATTATAAGCATAACCTTCATTTTCAATCTCATAAGAACAGATTTTGAAGAGATTCCCATGATTTATTAACGATTTAAGACGCTCCTCTTTGGCCCAAACCTCTCCCACGTTACTGTAGAAGCACTTTTACGTCCGGTCGTTTGGGGAGTCGTACGCAAACGGTAGGGAAATCTGGGTTGGGTTGGGTAATGCCTCCTAACCGTAACGGTAATTCTTCGTAACTCAGCATGCGAAGTAATAATACTGTAAAAAACACGTTCTTACTAAATTCCAGTCAACGTTTGAAGAACTTATCCA
>JAVSBV010014176.1:0-12397 GCA_033117975.1 Parotocinclus spilosoma
GTGGTATCGATCCGATACCGATCCTCACCTTGGTATCGATACTATCGATATAAATATCGATCCGCCCACCCCTACTAGTTACTACTCACCTGATCACCAAAAGAGCACCAACAACTAGTGAGCTACTTTATGTAAAACCATTAAACAGATAATACTGTAAAACAATGATAAATAACTTCTTAGAACACTTGTAAGAATATTTTTTTGTCAAATTTGCCTGAAGTCAGCAATCTACAGACAAATAGCAATGTACTGCTAATTAGTTGATCCTTTCTGTTAGCAAAGCTGTCCACTGTTCTCCCGACCACCAAGACAACATCACTTGATGGTGAGTAACAATACCAGATTAATTTTTTTATTCAAATCTACTGCATGTATATATACAGGGTGAGTCAAAATCCACAGAACACATTGTGCGCTGCGTTGTGAACTTTTTGCAAAGGCTGCCGAACCCATTGTTGAGGTTCCTTCATGAACAGTGGTTCTTTGGAAAATCATGTGGCTTGTCGTCCACAGTCGTCGTGTCAGTGGTCGTATTTGGCTATGAGGGATGTAACAGTGCTGTGTGAAATTGGTGGTCTTTCTGGGTGTCCGTTGTTCAAGTCTTTGGCTATGAAACAGCAGCTGGTTCCCCGGAAATCAGAATCATCAATTTTACCTTCAGCTAGCTCTGACGAACAACAAAAACTTTTAACTTTCTGTTATGGTTACTTTTGAACCACAGCAATTGATTTCTGAGACAATTCTGATATTCTTTGATATGTTACACAAGCAATATTATTTCAAGATGATGGCCATGTTAAAAAAATAACATGGATAAAAAATGGACATAGATTAAAAAAAAAAAAAGATAGCGCCACCCCCTCACCCATTACTTGCTGGGGTTTTCAGATATGTCATTTTCTCTTTTGTTTAAAAATGGCATCCAGCGACTTTTTACTCACCCTGTATTGTTCGCGCCATTCTTTAAATGCCAAAATGCTTTAACTAGTGTGATATTTCAGCCAGAGCTAAAGTGGATACGACAAGAGGGTTACTTAACATCAAAATCGACACACAAAAACGACTAGCAAAGTCATCAAAGCAACACGATACAAATGGTTAAATAACCAGCCAGATGTTTTTCCAACCCAGGAACAAAACAAGTAATGAGGATCAGGCCGATCACATTAAATAAAGAATGACTCAGAAGTGGAACAGTGAAACTCACCAAGATGCCCCCTATGCCACATTACACACAATTAAACAGTGTTAATCTAAGTCTAAGTGAATGAATGTATACATTTGGAATGTTTTCTCTACACTGGAGACAACCATAAGTCAGTTTACAGTTCAGAAAGATTGTCAGATGGTCCATACATAGTTACACTTTGTTTGCACATTTAATAACTATTCCAATTTTCTCCTTTGAGCTTTGTTTCCTGCAACAACAAAACCACATCTGACTACAGAGAAATGTACTGTAGGTTTATTCCACAGTTTTGTTCTTTTATAGGTATCAATGTTGTAACTGATTTATTTTATTCTGTTGATTCTCCAGTTCCTACCACTCACCCGATCACCAAAACTGGACCAATAACTGGTGAGTTTCCTCATGTAATATTGTCGATTTGTCTCCTGTTTAGTATTAGTTGAGTTGAGATGAGAGGAGGTTTTAATGTAGTGACTTCAAAGCACTACAGGTCTGAGAAGTTAAGTAAATTAACGCACTGCTCTTCAGGTTCCTTTGCATTCTTTATCTTTATCTATGAATTACAACTGATTAAAATTCTGGCTTAGTTGTTTGTATGTTGGTACTTTGGGTTCAACTGATCAGTAAACACAGCAAGTCCATTATTTATGCCCACACTGTAGTTCTTTCCACCATTATAACTTGTAGGATAACCATTAATACCATTAATAACCATTAATAACTTGTAGGAGACATGTTAATAATCGTAATAATTGATGGTGATACATTTAAAAAATTCACCTTCATGCTGACATTTCATTTCTTTTGGATCAGATGTTAAATTATTTGACATTACTGATAATTTGCCAAATGTTTATTACCAGATGGTCTATTTTTTTTTCTCACTCGAGCTTCACTTTGGGTATTTTGTAGGCAAATCATGGCCTAATGCCACCACTCGTCTGAAAAGAACAGACTGGGGGTTTAAAGGGATGCACAACTTCCTGTTCCTGTTTACACAATAGCTTGATCTAGAACAAGTTTTATTATTTTCTTGCTGAGGTGAAATGTGTGTTCAGTTATTTTTGCTCATACTAATCATAATTGCTGGTACATTCACTTATATAGATACAAAGACTGAAGTTACTTCCAATCGTGACTTGTCTACAGACGGTGCTAATAGTGAGTCACTACTTCTTACACACCATTTATACCCTAGAACCTGGACTGTATTTAGTATTAGCATACAGCAAATGCCAAAAGACTCCACTAGTGAAAGTGCTTCTAATTGCATGTTTTGCACCACAAAGCTTTGCAACAACCAATTAAACACCAATGAAAATCAGACTGTCATGGACTGTTCTTCAGAGTCACTTTACCTTAACCTCATCGAGCATTTATAAAGGCACTTGATGGAAGAGAAAAGCAAGCAATCAGTAACCTCTGAAAATAATTTTGTATAAACTTTAAATCCATGCCTTACAGCAAAACTGTGAACATGCCAGATATGAACCAGTTCTAAAACTGATGTTTTCTTCCCCAATTATCTTTAATGATTCAATTTATAGCTCAAATTTTAATACTGATTGTATGATCGGTAATCAAATCATTGTACTGAATTTGAGAACATGTTAAATAAAAACATGTTCATTATAGTGGTCTCAGACCTTTGTCCTCTACTGCAAATGTTTCAATTTTAAACCAGTTCATGCATATGTTTACATTTTCAGATTCTGTACATGTGACAACGCAGCTGTCCACAACAACTTATAAACCTATTAAAAGTCAGTGCCAAAGTCTTGCTTGTTTCAGTGTTATCATGAGTGCTATTTACATTCATTGTTAAGTCTTTAAACAACTTCTGCAATTTTTGATATGTTTTACCTGACCTCAAGAAATCTAAAAACAAGTCAATGTTCAGTTTTATAATCATTTCCCTCAAGGACAAAAAGTGATAAACTAACACAAGAACTTGTGTTTATATTCAGGAATGTTACTCATAATTATTCCAGTTACTGGTGTTGGAGTCTTTCTGTCTGGAGTGATGTGCTGTTGTTCCTGCGCGTTTATCTGTAAGTCAGCTAAAATAAACTTTCTTATCGATATATAATACAAATATAAGACTTGTTGTGGGAAATGATTCTCAGACAATGTCCATTCAATTTCTTTTTCAGGGAAGCAGAGAACTGAGAGGTTAAATTTCCATTTTCATTTATTTAACCATGCATTACTGCAACACGTCCTGCTTTTATAAATAAACACAGATTTGTCTCATTTTATTTGCTTATTTAGAAGTTTACTGAACGTGGCCCATGGTCATCATGGTAAGTATGTCAGTTAATTTCTTAGCCAAACAAGTCTACATTCTTAACATAAACACTGATCATGGCCACGATGCTGATGCAGTATGGATAAAGTAATTTTTGTACACTTTTATTTTGCTCATTAGGACAATCAATTAATGATCGAGCATATCAAAATATCTTCTCTATCTAGTCAGAAGCAGGTATACATCGGTCACCTCAGTACATATGGTCTCGCAGTGACAGTATTACAGATACTTTGCACAGTAAATAACGATACTATTTGCACTATAGACCTGCTTGCATACACACTACTGCAGGTGAGTCCAATTCTACAGTAATCTGATCTGCAGTGCTTAATTTGTAAAACATCAGGTAAGGGTGCCATGAGAAAAGCCCCCAGAATGTATAAAGACAACAGTGCTGATAGTGCAACACGTAATACAGAAATCTTCAAAATAGGACAAATAAATCAATGAAAAGACTTACATTGTCAAACCTCTCATTTGTCTTCCTCCCCATTATTTCCAAACTATGCCACCCACGAGCTCTCCTGATGCATGAGCGCTCTGATGGTCTAATTACGGGAAATATGTTACACACAAATAAGTTCCCACTTAATTAAATTCGTTTAGTAATATTCTGCAGTATTTAAAAATGCAGAGATTAAAATATGCGTTCATGAGGTACAGGGGTTGGACAATGAAATTGAAACAACTGTCATTTTAGTGTGGGAGGTTTCATGGCTAAATTGGACCAGCCTGGTGGCCAATCCTTATTCATTGCACCAGTAAGAGCAGAGTGTGAAGGTTTAATTAGCAGGGTAAGAGCACAGTTTTGCTTAACATTTTGAAATGCACACAACATTATGGGTGACATACCAGAGTTCAAAAGAGGATAAGTTGTTGGTGCACGTCTTGGCGCATCTGTGACCAAGACAGCAAGTCTTTGTGATGTACCAAGAGCCACAGTATCCAGGTTACAAGTTTGTATGCTTAAAATGCAGAGTAGCGTCATGCATTTTAATACACTATCTTGCTTTCATTTTAAAACAGATTTAGGGATAATAATTAATGCTATTCAGCAATAAGACACTATTGTTGCCATTTGTGTTAAATTGTCACAGGTACACGTTACAAGGCTCGCTGTTAGCACGCAGTTCCATTAGCTTAAAGCTAGCAATTAATGATAGACTCCTAAAACAACCACAAAGAATGTTTAAAGTGGCTAAAACACAATTAATGAAATAAATCAAATACACTGAGCCAGACTTGTATGACGTACCATACTTAGCTTGCATCCTTTCAGCCATTTGCATAGGCAGATTGTTGCAAACAGAAATCAGATTTTTGTTGGTGTTTTATAGTCACAGGATTATACACGGTTAGTGCTACAATATTTATGACTAATAGGCACTCCTGTAAAATAATCAGCACAGATTGACACAACCCAATGTCTTGTTATAAAGAATCACAAGGTGACGTCCAAATACTAAATATGGGTCCTGAGGGGGAGAGAATGAAAAAATAGTGTTGTAGTCAAACTAGACAGTTTCCTCCACCCAAAATCAAGTTAGGACTTAAAGACTGGTGAAAACAGGCATATATTTCTAGCAAAATATCTATTGGAAGATCTAGTGTTACTGTGATGTGGCTACACTGTACACACTCGTGCTCGGCTTGTTCTGATTGGGTTTGCTCTGGATATGAACTAGATCACAGCATTGCTTAACCTCTATTTTTATTTGTCTACAACCTGGTTCTCTCAACCCGGTGCAGTCTCTTGGCTACATGAAAAACCACACACCTGCACAAACACAATCTCTCTTTCTCTCTCTTTTTTTGTTACAAAATAATAGTATCCCACCATATAGAACGCAAATACTGTTACATTACCTAGAAATTCAGTTGGCACTCCACACTTGGAGACCTGAACCACAAACCACAATCTGACGATAGGGTTCTGCTACTCAGTGACTAAAAATCCAACAAAGTCTATCATAAATGCTTTGAATGCTATTCATTCCTAACCTCTGTTTACCTAAATGAGTATATGAGTGTCAGGAGTGGATTTTGGAGCAATGGAGGATGATGGCCTGGTCAGAAGGACCCCTTTTTCTGATCTGGTGGATAAAAAGGGACTGAAAGCTACTTTGTATTTGGAGTAGAATTTATAAAACATTTGAAGGTTATTTGTTTTTATCAATTTGTTTTAAAATGTTTTAAATGTAGTGCACATATCTATTACACTAGCCTACCAGAGACACACATTCAAGCCACAGCAGTGCCTTCTGGCTGGATAAACAATATTGTATCAGAGAAAGGTCAGTCTGGTCAGGTGATCCTTCCTTAACTCAAGTGTTATGAGACAACCGCCAAGCCCTGTGGTGGACTGATGTCCTGCCCAGGCAATGTTTACACGATTTATGTATTCTCTGAGGATAGGTAGCACAGCACCATAACCCTGACCAGAAAACAGAGTTAAGAAAAAAACATGATTGACATAATTAATAATTAACACGATCATGATCATGATTAACATAAAACTATGCCGTGAAATATTTTTTGTACGTGCGTACATATTATAAATATATTATTTATTTGTTGGCAGGCAATGTGGAGTCCAGTCATGGCAGATCCTTGAATCATGTAAGTGTGACAAACTTAAAGAAATATATTGGTTACTAATGAAGAAATGTATGAAATATTTAATTAATCTACATCTTTCGACAATAACAATGTAAAACAATTTGGAACCATTAGAACCACATCGATAACTTTATTTTTCAGGTATAAAATAACAAACAATAACTCAACATCAAGTTTTAATTGTTTAATTTGGATTATTTTTCTTCTAGTTTGCTCTTTATTCAGTGACATCTTTGCCTAAGCCAGCAGGTAAGAGAATCTGCAGTCAGTTCTATACAGTCAGTTCAAGAATACATAGGTACACTTGTACAGTTACATATGTTTTAAACTACTTATTTATTATACCAGTGGAAACATTTATGAAGCTAAACACAATTGTATCTCATTTCATTTGTGTATTCTCTAATCTGCATTATTTATGTTGATTGGTGATTTAGGGAATATGGCCACAGTTGTAAACATGGATCAATATAAAAACTTCATAGTACCTAAAAACTTAAGTCAATTTAAAAATGTCAAATACACAATGCATGGGACACCCATATAGTGCCCTATGAAGTTAATGCAACTAAGGTATTTTCTTATTCCTATCCTTATACTTTCAGTGTGAGATTCAGATAATTAATCACAAAAGGCATTTTCCATAACTTGTATACAATCTCTAAAAGCTGACTACAGATGTTACAAGGCTGTTGCAAATGTACCCTGCTTTAGATTACATGGCAGACCATGCATTTTGTATCTTGTTGTATATCTACCTCTGTGCAACAGATGCATTTCTGTAAAAGAAGTATACTTACGGTGTTCTACACTATGATTGACAAGTGATTGATCATTTGAACTTTGTAGGTCCTGAAAAAAACACTGACGAAAAGTTAAAGAAAACAGAAGTGAGTCAAATTTGCTTTTATAATATCTGGTGTGATGAAAACTGCAGCGTCTTATTTCTATTTCTCTTATTTTATTTACACATTTTCAGACCATTTTCATCGAATCACCTATAATTTGTAGACATACAGTATCCAATCAGTGTATAATAATCAACTATATATTTAACTATTACATCAAAAGACAATAACATGGATGATCTTACAATTTTACATTATTGAAATAAAAAGTACAAAAACAATGAACAAGCTGATTATCCTGTATTAGCAAGGTCACTCCTAAACTGAAATTTTGCAACAAACAGATGTTTCCAGAGCTCTCCAAGCTTTTTTGCTCAAACACAAACAAACAGGAAAAGTTGAGGACAAGGAATGCAGTAATCATCCATGGGAATTAAGCGCAGAAGACCTACAAGCTAAGCGACAAGCGAAACAAGCCACTCACTTATGCACAAAAACACTTAGTACACTGCACTGCAGTACAAGGCCAGTTCGACTGATTGGGCAAGGTTTGAGATTTTGGCTTTAACAGAAGACAGTTTGTCCTACTGGATATCGCTATGGAGATCATGTCCAGCAAAAAGAAGAGCAGAGTTAGGCAGAAGGTATAACCCCCACTGAATCAACCTCATTGATTTAACCAACAAGGCAGAAGTGGCAGAAACAACCATTGTCAACAACAAGTCATTACAAGAAATGTGGCAGGTTTTTCAAGAGGCATAAGAGACATGACTTGGGAGACATACTGGCTGAGTACCTTAAAAAACTGCATGCTAGTGTATAAAAAGAGCTGTAGCTGCTCATCAGACTGAAGAAGCTTACAGTAAAGAGTTTGACTCCACCAACACATAGTCAGACAGAAATTAAAACAATTTTTACCCTCCACAGGAGGAGTTGATCAACAAAGATCTCTCTAAAAGAAAAACAGTCTGTAAGATTACAAAGAAACTGCAAAACCAGAATCATCTCTCACATCGGCTAATCTTACCCTTTCTCTTTCTAATTATTTTAATCTCAAGAGTCTCAAGAGAACATGGCTTAAGCAGTACAGATAACAACCATAGGCACACAATGCCATAATACCAGCATAAAAGCACATAATACCAAAGCTGATTAAAAATAGTTTGTTTTGGAAAGGCCAAGTCAAAGTTTGAATTGAAACCTAAAGTGAGCAGTTTATGTAATGAAACCTACCAACCCAAGCTGAAACTGTTTTGTAAGGAGTTTTGAGCTAAATTTATTGCAAACAAATTTGCAAGATTGATCAACAATTACCAGTAAAGTTTAGTTGCCTTGCTGCACAAGGGATTGCATCAGACACCGAATGGAAATATTCACATACTCTTGTCATTCACAGGTATTTTTGGATTATTTTCTTCAATAAATAAATGACCAAGTACAATATTTTATATCACACATTTATTACATTTGTTTCTTTTAATCTACTTTTAGGCTGACTTGCGTTACAACAAGCTGGTAATGTTTATGGACACAATAAGGCAGACACATAGAAAGATGGTTCACAAACTATCAAGCACCACTGTATGTGAAAAGTGTTGTAGAAGGATGTGATACCTTCTGTTGCTATGCTATATTAATGGACAGAAATACTCATTGTGTAAATTATTTATATGCGACACGTGCAACCTTCATTGGATGTAACTCTATTGTTTATGCATAGCATAACTTATGCAATACCTTTTAACTCAGTTTACCCACAATGCAAAAATTAACTTAAAGTTTATTTTTGTAAAAAGTTTTAATATAGTTGACATCGACAACTTTTGGCACCTCTGCAGGACATGTTTTCTCATGCATGTAAATAGAATCTAAATGCCTTCTGCAGGTATTGAAACTTAAAAAGAAAATACATTTTGCATATTTAAAAGTTCTGGCAACTCCGAATGGCTGCAGTAAAATGTTATTTTAAAGGGTGTACAATGGAAACGCTGTGGAAAGTATCTCTGTTAAATACTTATCAGTGCCCTCATTGTGTTTCTCTTTCAGGATGATGTGTATCATTTGTACTGCACCATCCCGGATGTACCTACCAACAAGCAAGACAATACGTACAGCCTGCTGCAGAAGCATTAAGACACATTAAAAGGTCATGTATTTTATATAAGAATTCAAATAATATGTCAAAGTTTTTGGACACCCAAATATTATATCCTTTAACATGGTTTTATTTTGGAGTTCGATTTCCTGCAAGAATAGCCTTCACACTTCTGAGAAGCTTTCCACAAGATACTGGAACGTAACTCTTGGGCTATAAGTCCTGGCTCATGGTTCACTTTTGGCATTCCAATTAGTCTCAATGGTGCATGATGGAGTTAAGTTCAAAAACAGTCCACCAACTTATTCATCATATTAAAATAGCTGACAAACCATTGCTTTAGAGACCTTGTGGGTGCAGAAAAGCATACAGATGTGCAGTATAATCCATTCTACTCTACTCTAGTGTATGTCCATGGAGATCCCAGCCCTGTATGATTTGTAGGATAAACCTGCAGCAGTGAGTGAACAAAATTACAGAGATCACCTATTATTATGGAATTATCAGTATCCAGTACTTTTGGACACATGGTATACATTTACCAATGTTTGCTGTAGTTTGATTTTGTTAGTTACTGTTGGCAGCTTCTTATTGCTGTATGTGTTTTGAAACGTAAAGCACAGTTGTACCCTGCTATGTGATTTTGTTCTACAAACTACTGTCAGTTTTTTATGTTTGGCATTTTGCCTTTATATAAAACCTATAAATGTAAAAGTATTCCATTGCATAATTTTTTTTTTATCTCTGCTTACACATACTGGCTTAAATAATTTTTTAAACCAAAAAGGCTGTAGTTTTGATTGAAAAGAATGAATAGAAAAGACGGACTCCACGTGTGTAGTCTGCATTGTAGAGTCCTCCCCATGTCCGTGTGGGTTTACTCCAGGTACTCTATATTCCAAAGACGGATACGTTAGGTTAACTGGTGTATCTAAAGTGCCTATCTATCCCTATCGAGGGATGTTCCTGACTTGTGCCATGTGTCACCGGCTAGACACAGGCTGTCCTGCTATCCCCAGCCAGGATTACGCAGATAAGACAGTAAATTAATAAATGAATAAATAGTTGTAAAAGAGTTAAACAGGGTGACAAGCCGTATGATTTAAGACTTCATAGATCCAACTTTTATTTCAACTACTATTATATCAGTTTGGATTAGTTTTTATCAGCTTTGCACCTATTGTGCACCTAATGCACCTAATATTGTTTGCTTTTAAAAAACAAAACAAAAAACGTTTTCTGTATCTGCGGTTTCACTTTACTCATTCACACAAGACTCACTCTTACCCAAGCATACACCGCTCAGTCACCCAACCACACATACAGACAGGAAACAGCCTGAGATGTAGCTAACATGCATCTCAGTCCCATAGCCTCAGACCTTTCTATTCTAATCTATGTATTATTTAATTTAATTTAATTTAATTTAATTGACATGTGCTTCATAAAATCTTTTAAAAAGTTTTAACGATGGCTTGGTAGGTAACAGTGGCACAGCAAGAAGATCCTAAGTTCAATCTCAGGGTGGAGCAAGTGGCATCACACCGTCAAGAGCAATCGCACTGTCAGTGCTATTCACTTCACCTGTTCGACCCTATCGCAGGGCTAGAGAAGCATCTGAGAGATGGGAACACTGGGATATTATTCCTCCTTGGACCTCACCTTCTTTAGACACAGCCAGTTTAATCCTATTCAGGATTGCAGGGAACCACAGGGTGCAAAGCAGGGACTAATGCAGACATGAGAAGAACATGCAAATTCCACACAGGCAATGGCTGCGCCAGGAATTAAACTTAGGTCTCACGAGTTGTGAAGTAGCAGCACTAAGCACTGCACCACCATAGATATTAGTATGGTGTTTTACCTACACCATACACATTTATATATCACTCACATACTCTCTCTTTCTCTCACACAACACACACAGTATTTGCATACAATCCCTGTCTAGAACGCAAAGTCAACAATCTCTGCCTTGAGGTTACACTGTGTCTTGGTCATCCTCATTTCCGCTTACCTTGGTTGTTCCAGACGAGGGCCTGTCTGGTATTCGAGCTGGTACTTGTTTGTGTACATAGGTCAGTCCCAGTGACATTTTTGTATTTCTTCTTTCACGTCCACAAAGACCCTAAGACCTCTGATGGAAAATATGCTTTTATTTACAACAAATGGCTTTCTTTTTGAGTACAGAGTTAAAACACTGAGAATCCTTTTCTAACAGTTTTTTTAAAGCAGGCATTCATATGATGGTTCTCATAATCATTCTGTGAACTATTCCTCTTTTCATCACTTCATGCATCTTACCTTTCTAACTGCTAATAAACAAGAAGCCGACAAATTCAAATTGAGTCAGAACCGGACAATAAAATGTAATGCAACAGGATTCTAGCTAAATCAGCATTAACAGTGAATTCAGTACTTGTGATTCTCAGCTCAGTTTAAAAACAAAACAGACTGTATCCCAAACTCCAGAATTCTGCTAGTCTTTTGCTAGTTCTTTTTAGGAAATGCCTGAAGCTCAAACTGAGGATTTTTCCTAGCAAGGCTATACTTATTTAATTCTTAAGTGTTCACACAGTGAATTTAACTCCTAAACATTTAGCAATTTACTTATATTAAAGAGATTACGTTTAATGATCTTAATAATCAGTCACTTAAAATGTTGAAACCATTGAAATGAGGATAAATTATAGAGCTACTAAATGGGCTACGCTTCAAAGTGTTGTTTTTAAATTAATTGTTATTAAATGTTAAATTATTCATTTTCTATTTACGCTTCATAAATAAAAACGGCTTGCGAGGGGCCGAGGCCTATCTGGCAGCACAGAGCGGGACTATCACAGGGTATATACACACACAAACACTTTAGTAACGCCAACTGACCTAACATGTCTTTAGAATGTGTGTGGCAACCCACACAGACACAGAGAGAGCATGTAACACAGACACATACAAACCAGGGTCTGTGGAACTGTGAGGTGACAAACCTAATAACAAATTAATTTAATAGTTTTTGTAGTTTATCCTGCTTTTATTAAATAAAAATTAGTCGGGTCGGACATCGCGCACACATAACTGCTTATATCTGAGGGAGTGGAGGTCAAACGGGGGAACCATCAAATGTACTGCAACAGAGAATCTCATGCAGCCCTGTGTAATGGATTTCCCAGTGAACTTCAGTGATAGGATTCGGACTCCCCTGCAAACGTGATCAGGTGTTTTGGTTTATGTAGCTAACATATATATATATATATATAAGTTAAGAAATATCATGTCTCTGCGTGACGCAGAAAAACTAGTGCATGCCTTCATAACCTCTAGATTGGACTATT
>JAVSBV010014187.1:0-12397 GCA_033117975.1 Parotocinclus spilosoma
AAACACAAAATTGTCTAGGTGACCCCAAACTTTTGAACGGTAGTGTATATATATATACATATATATATATATATATATGATATATGAGAGAGAGAAAGAGAAAGAGAGAGAGAGAGAGAGAGCGAGAGCGAGAGGGGCATATATATATATATATATATATATATAGTTAGGTGGCACAGTGGCTCGGTCGCCACCTTCGAAGGTCCTGGATTCAATTCCAAGGTGCAGAATACATGAGGAGTCCTTGCATGTCCTCCTCATGTCTGTGCACGTTTACTCTGGGTACTCCGGTGTCCTCCCACAGTCCAGACACATGCATTTTAAGTTAACTGAGTAATCTAAATTGGCATTGACATCAGTGTATATGTATGGCTAGTCTTAATGTAACCTTGTGTGATACTGGGCACAATTCATTATATGTGCTTGTGGCTTTGAGTACACAAAATAAATCTATGTGTGTGTGTGTGTGTGTGCGTGTGTGTGTGTGTGTGTGTGTGTGTGTGTGTGTGTGTGTGTGTTGAAAAAAGATGTGTAAAAAAATGATCAGATCATCCTGGCTATGCTGTGCTAAGAATAAAAAAACAGACAGGCTTTACATCAAAAGCATATGGTTTTTAATACTCATGGTGATATCGACTGACTAAATGATTAAGTGAACGGTGCTTTATATGACAAAAAAGGCTCCACAAGTGCCCGTATAATGAGTCACACCAGACAGGCTTAACGTGCTTCCTCTGGGCAGCCTCGCCAATTATCCTGCAAATCTTGTCTTATCGTTCACATGTGGCACAGATTCCACTGAGTCCAGTCCTGCTTTAGTCTTCTGACATCCGAATATAATAAAGACACAAGTTAATCAGAGTTCAGACTTTACCTGCAGGGGTTTTAATTTAGTGCTAGTGATGGGGTTGAAGGAAACATGGCTTTTTTGACTTTGTACACACTTCTGTCTTTCACTGCAAATGCGGCACCCCTTTTCAAGGTCACGATTTGAATGCAATTCTGTGCAAATCATAAGAGTTTCCATTTTCCCACCCCATTTTCATACTTTCCAGGCTGAATAGATGTGTAGGAGATAAACAAAAGACAGAGAAGACAAATTGCACCCATGCTTTGTCAGGCATCATCACTGAAGCCATTAAGCAGCCTTTGTTTTAGAAGGGATACAACGATAATTTGTTTCATGCACCAGCACATATTCACACTGCATTTGAATAAATAAGGGAAGACGCTGATTGACTTAAATCAAGCCTTTATTTTTTCGATGGGCTTTAATCACGTCCACTGCTCAAGCGGGGGTTTTCTCAGCATGTGAGTTTACATGGATGCATGAACGTGTGGCTGCTCATATATTTAGAGTGTGAAGGAACCAAAATAGATGGCAATGGGAGCGGCAAAGCTGAGGTCGAACACCGTCACAAGTTATGCAAAATACTGCTGATGAATCACATTCCTGTACTCCATATGCCGTCATCTAGAAATCAAAGATAGGATGAGCCATACACCGATGCTTCTGGCTTCGACGCTTCCCCTTTGCTTCCATTTTGCCAAGTGAGATCAGGAGTACATTAGTTAATTTCAAATTAGTAAAACAAGGGATAAGCACAGAGTGTGTCGTGGTTCACCAAGTGGACAGGAAATGAAGAGGTCCACGATCCTGTATTGGTATCGGGTCCGATATTGATGTAATTCACTCTGTGAATATTGAACGGACAGGGCTGATCCACTTACTGATCTTACCATAAGCATGCATTAAACTTTAGCAAATAGAGCGAGAAAATACTAGTAGCTGTTGGTTTGTGTGGAGATTTGTTAGTCTGGAAGTGCTGGAAAGCAGAATGGAATGTAAAAAATGGTTTTTGAATCTGTATGGATATTGGCTGGAATTGGATCGGACGTGTAAATTTAGGTGGCAGCACGGGGACTCAGTGGGTAGCAGCGCTGCCTCAGAGCAAGAAGGTCCCGGGTTACATCCCAGGGCGGAGCTGTCTGGGTCCTTTCTGTCTGGAGTCTGCATGTCCTTGCCGTATTTGCGTGGTTTACTCTGGGTACTCCAAAGACATGCGTGTTAGGTTACTGGTCTCTCTAAAGTGTGTGGCTGTGTGTGTGTGTGTGTGCCCTATGATGGATTGGCGCCATGTCTAGGGTTGTTCCTGCCCTTATGCCCAGTTGCCTTCGAGTTTTACGTGACCCCTTGTGGATTAAGCGGAGGATAATGGATGGATGGATGGATTTATGTTTTTACAGACTGTAGTCCATCCGTTTCTCTACATACCTTGTTCATCTTTATTCTGCTCTCTAATGGTCATGACCCCCACGGGACCAGTCCACCCAATTTGGGTGAATCATCATTCTCAGCACTTTATTAACACTGACGTGATGGTGGTATGTGAGTGTGTTTGGAGCTGGTATGAGTGGTTCAGACACAGCAGTGCTGCTGGAGGTTTTAAACACTATTCATTCACTGTCCACTTTATTAGAGACACTTACCATATCATTTCACCTTCAGATGCAGAGTCAGACACAGGAGCTCATCTTTTTTTTAGACTTTCACACTTGGATTCGTTACTCCATAATCCACCTTTCTTCGATCTTCATTCCAGTCTTTGCGAGCTTTAGCATATCTTAACCTTCTCACCCAGTTCTCCTTCCGAAAGAGGTTTCTTGGCTGCCACCCTTTCTAAAAGACCGGTCCCGATGAAGATTGTTAAGACAGCTGAACGATCAATTTGCCATCCAGATGAAGCTGCCAGATGCTGCTATTGCTCAAGTGTAAGCATAGGAAACACTAAATACTCATCACTGTAGCCTATAGAAGCTGTTTTCTTTTTTTACCATTTCCCTGTATTTTCTGTTTGTATTCTAATAAAGAATCTAAAGAAAAAACATACATGGCTCACAAAAATTAAGGAATATTTCATTAGGGGATATTTAATGAAAAAAAAATAAATTTGTGAGCAGTATATATCCATCCATGCATCAAACCAGTACATCACCATTACCAGTAATACCAGTAATATGCTCACAGTGGTCTATAATCTAAACATCTTTCTCTTGATCAACAAGGTAGCTGGTGATATTACTGCATAGGGACAGATGGGCTACAGTCAGACCACCAAGCACCCCCCCCCCAACATAAGGAGCACCTGAGACTTGCGAGTCCCTGTCAAATTGAAACACATCTACACACACACACACACACACACACGCACACACACACACACACACACACAGAGCCTTTTTAAGACATATTCATACCTTGGGTATACTGGTGCCAGGACCTGGGGTTCTGTGCTTTGTGGTCATGTAAGTTCGGGAGTTCCCTCGTGACATATTTATGGCAGGTAAAATTCATAAATCAATAAAAGTTAGTGTGCTCCAACTCGCTGATATGATTAAACCTTGTTGATGTCCCCTCACAATAGCCATCTCTTATTATATCATTTGGATTGTAAAGCATTTACCTGCCCCAAAACAGATTAAACCAGTAGCAATAACTTAAAACTTATAAATCGAAGCCAAGCAACTCATTAATGCAAACATCTAACCCAGAGAGAATCTGGACTTCTGAGTGTTAAGACATGATAGGGTCAGCATTGCACAGATAATTGGCTAACAGGTATACAAGTCACTGCATCTAATTAAATTCCCTGAGTAATCAGCAGCCACATCTGGGCTCGGTCTCGCCAGAGAAACCACAGCGCTTCGGTGCGTTGAGTAAAAATAGCAAGCTGCTCTGACACCTCGCTTCACACCTCCTCCCGTCCTTTCAGAGAATAAGCCTGCTATGGAGCGTGGAGCTCACTGCATTCCTGTCTCTTCATTCCTGCCTCCGTTTTTATACTAAGGCCAGATTCTTTAGACCTGAGAATTGTGTTGCGTACAAAAGCGTACAAAATTAGACTAAAACTATTTCAAAAACAAGTCTGGTTACGGCACCTATAAGAATAAAGAGTACCCAGAACACCAGTGGGAGAACAGACCTTTATATAAAAGCCTGGGCAACCCTGGTCAGGTGATTGCTTTTTGATGGCTTTCTAATAAACCAAGACAACGTATTTCTGCTATGCTGTTTAGTCCAGGTTCTTAGAAAGATCTCGAGTGGATGCCCTAGGAAAAGTGCCAAAACATTTGCACACGACAAATTGTATATAAAATAGTATTTGTTCATTCATCCATCCATTATCTTCCGCTTAATCCACACGGGCCAGCTGGTGCCCACCCAGCAACTCTGGGCACAAGGGCAGGAACCCTAGACGGGGCGCCAATCCATTGTAGGGCAAAGGGAAGAAGGGACACCAATTAACCTAATGCATGTCTTTGGACACGGGAGTACCCAGAATAAACCCACACAGACATGGGGAGGACATGCAGACTCCATACAGAAAGGACCCAGGCCACTCCACCCTGGGATTGAACCCGGGACCTTCTTGCTATGAGGCAGCGGTGCTACCGAGCCCCCGTGCTGCCAAAGTATTTGTATTTCTTTGAAATATCCTGCTCACAAAATGAAACATCCCCAATAAAATATCTCCTAAGTTTTTTTGAGTAGTGTATTTCTAAATAAATATATATTACAGATTGTAAAAAAAAAAAATGAAGATTTGACAATCTATCCAATTTTTGGTACCTTGAAACGCAAAACAGTTCCTAAAACTCATGGACAATAAAACAAGCTGAGCACTTGGCGCTAATAGGTCCAAACGACATTTGCTTTTGTTAGTGATATAAGCATCAGATCAGATTAGATTCCTGCTTTACGTAGATAGGTAAATGCTGCCTTAGACGTTCTAAAGTTTCTTGCATCTGTCATCACGGTTCCACCTCTCCTGGCTCTGGTCTCACATCCAGTCAGCTCTTTCTGTCACGACTCTGGAAGCATCAAAATTATTACACTGGCATGCAGTCAGTTACTCACAGTACATGTAACAAACAGGTGCATATAAAATATTAGATAAATCTTAATTTTATTAATAAAGTAAAACCAAAAAGCATCAACCAATTTGAAATTGTACTCGTTTTTGGTTGCTATAGGACACATATCTGACTGAACAATATAAACTGCTTATTAGAATGGCTCCTGTCTAATTAAACCGCTCACAAAAATGAGGGGATATTTCAAAATGAATATGAAGCGATTGAAAAAGAAGAATTTGATTTAATTTCATTTCAACAAGATCATCAGAAAAGCAAATGAAAAGTCAAAAAGTTGCATTTTACAAATGAGATGTAAACTTAATGATGGTGATTGAGTAGTAAGTGATATATTTATCAGGGTGAACAGAAGCATGTTCAACTGGAAAAGAGTGCCCCCACAATGACGGGTCAGTAGGGTGTATGATCACCCAAGAGTGCCAAAACACACTGACAGTGATCAGATTATCCAGCAGTTCTTGTGGGATTTTCTTTATATCAGTTTTGAAATATCCTCTCATTTTTGTGAGCTAATAATTTGAAGGGCTTGGCGAACGTGAGTCTATAAACAAACTGAGATGAAATCTGAATGAACATGTTTAAGATTGGGTTCTCTATGGGGGCTGGCTCATACCGGTGTTACCCCTTCTTTTCATTCTGAGGAAGGTATTAGTCATTCATAAATAATCCAAACATGTTAATTTGTCTAGATAACATCACATTTTTTTACATTTTCATTACATTACATTTTTGTTCTTAAAGAATGTGTGTATTATTATTATTATCAGGGAGTTTTTCCTCGCCACTGTCGCCCTAGGCTTGCTCAAAAGATTGGCCTTTTAACATAATATAAGATTGTAAAGCTGCTTTGAGACAATGGTCCGTTGTAAAAAGCCCTATATAAATGAATCTGAATTGGTTTAATTTGAATTAAATGTGTTACACAGAAAATTCAAATATTAGAACCTTTTCGACTTCAGAAGAACAGTCTGGATTTTCATTTTCATTTCTTCTAAATAAAGATCACTAATTGGTCTGAGCACAAGCCCCGTTTCCACTGGGTGACGGTCCATCCTAGATGCATCCGAGCATAGAGAAGTCTAGGCCGTTTCCGGGTATGGTTATCATGAGGATTTCTTTTAGCACAGTAAAGTTTTAAGTGGCATTTATGAATCCATCTCAGTATTTTAAAGCGTGTTAAGGTTTGATAAAGTAAGCTATCGATGATTGTGTGAGGGGTCAGGGATCAGGGGCGTACAGTTTAGGTTTGGACCCTTAGCCATTACACACTGATATTCCTCCCAGGTCCTTGAAACATTTAATGACATCATGCACTGTAGAGGAAGAAATATGGAAATCTCTTCCAATATTCATTTGAGGTACAAAGTTTTTAAACATGTCAGTTTTGGTCCTCCCAAGGTTTCTTCCTACCATTTTAGGGAGTTTTTCCTTGCTACTGTCGCCCTAGGCTTGCTCAACTTGGGATTGGCCTTTTACGATAGTATAATATTGTAATATTGTAAAGCTGCTTTGAGACAATGCTACATTGTAAATAAACTTGAACTTGTCATTTTTCCTTTTGTTTCCAATGGTCTCCTGTGGATTTGACTCACCCTGTACTATTTGTAAAACAACAATATTAATGGTGGATTTTTGCACAGTACTGTATATAACCAGTATTTTTTTCTTAAACAATGATTAAATAGTCATCACCTGACAAAATAAGCTCTTAAGTAGAACCAGGATAATTACATACAGGCACAGATCTACAATATGGAGTTGTGTAAAGTCATAAAGTAAATGAGTAAAAAAACCTGCACAAAATAAGAAAATCTAAAATCATACAGTGGCTGTTTTCAGGAATCACATGGTTGGATTTGTTCTGAAATGTCGCTGTTTCGCTATCAGCCATTAAAGGGAATAGGTCAGTGGTTTTGAGACAACAGATGATCTTGCATAAAGGAAAGGATCGAAAAGGCCTTGAGCTTCTTCAAGCACACATGCTGAAATTTTCAGGAATTTCTGATAGCTACCAAGAAATATTTATTTTTTTTAAAACATGATGAAAAGTCCAAGATATGTCCACAAAGTCCACAAAGAATTGGAAAAAGTACTACTTAGTGAAGAATACAAGTTGGGTCCAATCATAGACAATATGTTATGGTTATGTATGGTCATTATATACACCATTGCTTAAACAAAAAAAATGAATGAAAGCCTATGACTTTTGCAAAGTCCTGTACATTAGTTGTAGGTATACAAGAATCGCTATGTCACTGGAAAGTCATGGACAAAGACAGAGCGATATACTCCTGTGTATGTGTGCATGTGAGCAAAACACTTATGAGATGACTAGTAGGACTGCAAATAGTTTAGATAAGCGAATCTGCACCAGTCACTACCAATCAGCGTCATTATTTATTTTTCCAACTAAGGCTACTCAACAGGCAATGCTGCTTATGATTTGATAAACACTGAAACTATAGCTTATCATTTCTCTTACACTACTGTAACACCCTTCTCATTGGTATCCCAAACAAAACCATCCGCCCACTTCAGTATCTGCAAAACTAGCCACCAGATTACTTTTTCACTCTAAAAAAAACAGATAATATCAACCCAGTTCAATTTCAATTACACTCCCTACCTGCCCTGCATCACATTCAGTTTCAATTCTTCTGTTAACATATGAATCACTATATGCTCTGGCACCAGCCTGCTTATCTGAGCTCCTGCACCCCTACAGTCCTGTCTAAACAGGTCCTCTAATATATGTTGCCTGTCTGTGCATGGTCCCAAAACTAAGAAATGCAATTTATTTGTTACTCATTTTATTCTTTAAACACTCAGATCATAACTTCTCATAGTCAATTAATTTTTTTGTTTCCTGATTTCCTGTAATGTAACAAGACAGCTATATACATTATTATTATTATTTTTATTATTATTATTATTATTATTATTATTATTATTATTACATGCTTTTATACTGTATGTATTGTCAGATCAGATAAGTGATGTCATCTAAGTCATCAGAGCATACAGATGGAACACTACCCCACTGGAGACACCAAAATTGTTGCAAATTGCTCTTGGCGAAATGTATCGAAGAACAAAATAACACACCAACATGACAAACACACCAAATAAGTATCAGAACCTCACATTTCAAAGCACACTATAAGGGTTAAACTGATATTTTACAGGGTAACTACACAGATACATTTGCATATTTGCTTCTACTGCTCAGCATCAGGAAGTTTACATATAGAGCTTTGCAAATTTTGCTCTGTTTGTGTAATACTTGTGTTTAGAATGTCTATTACATTTTTTTTTTCTTTTTTGATGTCGGGGCAAGCTTAAAGGAGTACTGATAGGGATCGTTGTTGCATTTACAAGGAAATTCTTCACTCTGCCTAAACTCCTTTAGGATGCCTGACCCACAATGCATATCCAGGAATTGAACCTGTGTGTACCTATTGGGTATACTGCTGCACCTCTTAAGCATCACATCTTAATAATAATAATAATAATAATAATAATTGTGCATGTATGTATAATGTATTCTAGCTGGAGCTTGAGTCTGCATGTCTGCATGTGTGGCTTTACTCCAGGTGCTCCGGTTTCCTCCCACAGTCCAAAGACATGCTTTAGGTTAATTGATTATGCTACCTACTCCTTGTGTCTGAGTGTTTGGGTGAGTCTATGTGCTCTACAATGGATTCCTGCCAATCTTGC
Organism: Parotocinclus spilosoma; assembly: GCA_033117975.1. Classification (NCBI taxonomy): domain Eukaryota; kingdom Metazoa; phylum Chordata; class Actinopteri; order Siluriformes; family Loricariidae; genus Parotocinclus; species Parotocinclus spilosoma. The sequence continues at coordinate 8,653 of JAVSBV010014187.1, forward strand.
TGACTAGGCTCTGGCTACCCCAGAGGCATGAATTATGTCCAAAAGAGGGAGCAGCATATTATAGCTTAATAAGACACACGGAAATAACCTTATATACTGTAGAATATGTATATATTTGATAGAAATATGGAACATTCTTGTTTCTCTTTCTCAAATTCCCTGTTAAACACTTTTTATATTTCTCTGTTGAGTATACTGAGGTTCTAGAAGAGGATCTGTTGCTAATGTACCCTACTCCGCTGTACTGGATTAGGAGGTCAAGAAAAGTAAGTGAGAGAGTATTTGCTGTTCTTATTTGTGCTGGTCTAATACACAATATACAGTATACTGTAAACAAGCTATGAAAATAAATTCAGGTTTGTTCATAAATCAATGTTTTTTTTTTAATAAATCATATTTATTTATACTATTATGTTATTATCTGTACTGTTTGGGAGCTACAACGCACATTAAGCTCAACAGCCATTTGCTTAGGCCTTTCTCTTCCCCTATCTTTTTCCCCTCTTTCTCTCTAATGAGCATCTCTGGGGCTGCATATGGAACAGGAGGAATTCCAATTTTCATCAGTGCAGATTAAAATACCTCATAACTCTGGCTTTAGAAATTCCTATTACCCACATGAAAAAGCCTTCACTACTTTATTAAAATTAGGTCAATGTTTACTAAGCTGAGCAGGATAAATATTAGTGATACTCTCTGTCATGGGGCTGGATTTATGGAGATGGACATTTGTGTGCTGGTGAATATTGATCCTTAAAATGAGTCTTCCTCACTTTATTACTTTCACATCTGTCTGTCATTGCAGCTCCTTTGTTTTGGGTTTGTTTGGGTAGAAATTACACTATTTTTCAGTTCATTAGATTAACATGGATTAACCGACACACTAACCAGGGCCATAGACAGGGTCTGACACATTTTATTAAGATTTAGAACTTTTAGGCGATTGTATCTGGCTCAGCTTTATCAGTAACTATTCATGTAAATTGTGAGTTTACTATTTGTGTCTCTGTCACGGGTCCAGAATATTTTTTTCTCTCTGTGTATGCTAGGTACAAGTATTTTTAAATATGGTAACAGTTTATATTGTTTATGCTGAAAACGCACAACTATATGTAACAGCCAAACCAAGTGGTAGATGTAATTTTAATAAGCTAATAAGCATATAGGACAGCAAACACCATAAATGATTATTTGTTGATTTGTAGCGCCAGCACTTTTTATAGACCTATGCTCACTAGTTCTATTTTATGGTCATGTCTGACAATTAACTTTTTTTTCGCAATGCATGTTGGGGCACCATCTTTTCAAATTGGTATTAAATCTGTTGTTTGTTATATTTGAATTTAGGTGAAATGTGTGCATAGTAATATAACACAGCAAAGTGTTGTGCATGGAAACCAATTGAGTTGCAAGAAGCAACCTGTAATTTTATATAATGCATATAACTTAATATAACAGTTACAAAAGAAAAGTAATTCTGGTTATATGAATGGATGAACAGATGAAAGAATGTTATTCTTTCATTCCAAGTGCAACTTTATAAGAGTTATGTTTTTTTTTTAATGTCACAAAAGGTATGGGACCTTAATTAGATGTTTTTGTTTACATATAGTTGGATTGATGTAAAAAACACTAGTATGAACGCCAAATAAACCAGGACAAGGTTGCAAAAAGGCGTAATTTTCTGCTTTGGTCCAAGTGAACCGAAGGGAAGTATAAACACATTCTTAAAACTTCATTAAGCTTGAACAACATTTACATTAATATTTGGAAAGTACTATTTTTCTTGGATAATACGAGTTTGATATAATCAACAAAGACAACAGGATAAAAGATGAAAGAGCTCTTTTATATCCGAAATAGCAAGGGACCAAGGGCATTACATCAATCTAGATGATTTTACTGTCTGAACATAGACGCCCTATCCTCACATAAAGCATACTTTTCATTGCATATCATTCCAGGTGCATTAGATGTGTTTTAAAAAGACGCATTGAAATGGTAATAGAACGCAATCCCAAAACCTAATGCCATAATGCTGAATTCAAGGAATAATCAGATAAATTCAACTTTTAAGGAACAGACTTTGCAACTTGAGTGGGAGGAGGATTGATGCTTGGGAATAGAAATAATCGTTATATACGCCAACTGTTCACAGAAGCAAGGAAATACATTCAGTGTTCTGGTAATTGCTGCAGCACTATATACCTAAGATCCTAAGCTCCTAAACTCTGCCTGCTGAAGTACACAGTACATTTATTAGAATTGTGTGTGCAAGTTGTGGGTTTTGTACAGTCATTACATTTGCTCAAACAGCCACTAGTTCCAAAAGTGTACTATAATTGCAATCTTTCAAGCTAACCAGAACCCTGGTATAATAAAACATGGTATATGCATATATCTGAGATGTCATTCTCGCCTCATGATGTAACTAATTAATACTATGGAAAATAGGGTTTCAGGTCAAACAAATCATTCCATTAAGGCAATGGAATAAGATAATCAATAAGTGTAATTAATGGTTGTGTTCCTCTTGTACTTCAGAAATACAAACACTGCACCATTGTGCATTTTTCATAAAAGAGGGAGATTCATTCAGAATGGCAAATTATACTTCACCCATTCCCAGAACCTAAATCCACAGAAAACCCTACCAATAATGCATGACAGAATGACTTTATTATTCCTAGTAATACCACAGCCTTATTTCAGCTCACTTCTGTTCCCAGCATCTGAAGACTTCTAATTCGTGTTTCTGTTATATAAAGAATCTTTCTTTCTATGGAAAGTTGACTTTCAGAAGACTGGTAGTTTGTGACATCATGAAAATGTGAAAATCATATTTAAATGAACTATGACTATTAATAATATAATGTATATGCAAAATCTGTCGATCCACGTTATCACAGCACGATTTCTCAATACAATGATACATCAGTTCTTGTCATTGATTTTATTTGATAATGCTTATCGATTACCCAAAAAGAGGCGTAATTATTCTTTTCTGTAAGGAATAATGTTAATTGAATTAACCTGTTTCAACGCCCCAGAAAATCCACACTGTATGAAGCATTATATGCATTAATAGAGCATTCAGTTGCACAGACGGTCCCTAATTTACGATGGGGTTATATTTAGACAAATCCTTAATGTTATATGTTTCATGAACAGAGAAGTTTAATATAGTGTATACTGCATCACAGCAGAGCCTATTAAATCTTTAACACATCAACCTACAGTTGGTCAAAATTATTAAGACAAGGCATATTTTATAATAGTGTGTTAAAAAATCTCACATAATTTAGTGAGTGAAATTGAAAAGTAAAATCAGAACACTTACTCTATTGGTGAACTTAAGGTGCTAGCATAGCTGCTAATGCTACCTGCAGTTTGTTTATTGTATTATTTAGTTCTCGTTTTCCTTTTGGCCAGCTGTCAGTACTAAACATTTTAGGACCAATGTAGAAATAAAGAAAGATGCAACAAATATAACTGAGATCTTTACTGTGCAAGGGCTATTGTGAATCTTAATAACAAAGTCACTGTGTACTGATTGACTCATAAACATTGAATCAACATTGAAAGTTTCAGCTGACTCATACAAGTTCAAGCAAGTGCGGCAAGTACCGAGCAAACAACGAGAGCCGAGACATTTTTTTTGTTAAAATCAATTGGAACTGATGGTAGTGCATTGCCATTGTGAAGTAAGACAGCTTTAAGACTTAGCTTTGATGAATCGATAAAT
>JAVSBV010014198.1:0-12397 GCA_033117975.1 Parotocinclus spilosoma
TCCAATTTTTCTTGATTTACAACTACAGTTGCTCAACAGTCCGTGGTCTCCCTCTTGGTATTTTTGGATGATGCTTTTTAGGTTTCAATCCATGATGTAACTTGGTGATGACAATCATTTTGTTATTACTTGTTACTACTTTCATAAGCAACTTACACAAAGACTATGGATACTACACTAATACCACTTACACACAACACTCATCAAACCTGCATTGGTGTCAATCATTGTGTTATTTTTCATTTAATTGAGAATGGTAGGGTACAGCTAAATGATGCTACACACTTTTTTTTGCAGCTACAACAGCAAACCAGCTGGAACAATTGTCATAAATCCAGGGGTTGAGAGCTGGAGCTTGCATTTCAGGCCACTGATTTGCTCAAATCAAATCACACAGCATGGAAAATGGCATCACATTAATCTGTATACCTTAACTACAACTTTCCGCTATATCATCCCACATTTCATCCTACGTTTGCTCTGTTAATCCATCATCAAATACAAAGAGAAGAAGATCCTATATATGGACCCATTAGAGTTAGATTACATACTACATTAGATTAAAGACTGCATTAGAGTTCACATCAGTTTGCTTGAGCAAGGAGGGAGGAGGAAGATTAACAATGAACTTCAAATGTATAAAATATCACATACACACAGGACTTGATTTAGAATCCCTGAATCAATTTAAGAAGGTTAAAGCTGCATGTAGAAAGCTGCAAATTAATCCTCAACTCTGTGCCATGAATTGCTAACTGCGTTAAAAAAGGAAGACTTTAGTTTTCAACTTCCCAGTCTCACCTTGGACATGCTATTTTGAGACACAAAACTAGTGCCTTCAGCCTGGCTGTAGCATCACACTGTCAGATCAGGTAAAACTAACCTAACGTACAATATTTAATCCTAGCATATAATACTAAAGCACAGGTCAACAAATCTGCTAATATGATTCAAAGCACCATGGCCTCCCCGATTAATGCATTCAGTGCATGTATTGAAGTTTACTTCTACCACATTGCTGTACATTGTGATTTATCAGTCATTTTTCAGGGCAATAGGACATCAAGATCATGATCTTACACAGAGGCAAGCAGGCATGTAGCAACTAATAACCAATGCACTGCATGCTGCCCCATGGGACTAGCCCAAAGACAAGCATTTCTGTACAAAACACCCTCTGGCATGGCTTCTGATTTCCTACCGGGCATCCTGAAGCAGATAGGCTTCATGGCAGCTCAAGGAGAAGCCGCAGTGTACATTTACAAATTGTTTTACATATTGCATTGGATTGTTGTTTGTGAATGTGGGACAAATGAAAGTTAAGAGAACATAACAAGAAGATTGGATTAGAAACTGTACTGCAACTTAGAATTCATTTTAAAAACATGTGGAAAGAAGCTAAATAGAACTAAATAATGTGTTAATTTATTTTAATATAGTGCAAATCTTCATACCCTGTTAAAATCTTTAACATTTGTCAAATACATATCAACTTTATAGTGGAAATTCAAAAGAAATTAATTAGCAAACTCCTCATTTCAATAAGCAATCAGCCAGTTTAGAATGACAATTTGCTTGCTCAGGGTCACATCCAGCACGCCGGCTCAGAACATAATCAGACGGCCTTACATGAACCTACCCAAGTACACACGAATGCTGTTTGTCATGTCCAGCATGCCGACTGGACTCCGACTGTGAGAATGTACTCACACGACCATACACGGAAGTACCCAAATACACAAGAATGCTATCTCCAGAGTGCTGATTTAGGATCAGGTTCACCTTTGTCTAGCCTATTGAAGTCAGAGGAGCCACACCCCCATTTGGATTTAAGCCCAGAGCATCTGCTGGCTAGATGCAATGTATTCCATCTCTCATCATGAGCTGTACTGCACATAAGTTTGATTTAGATTCTGGTTTCCGATTGGTTTTCTTCGCTGACTCCTTCGCTGATCGCCTGAACCCTGCCTGGTTTTTTTTTTTTTTTGGTTTCTGAATTTCCTGCCTGTTTTCATAGATTTAATAAATACCTGCAGTTGCTTCCTGCACCTGCCTAGTGTACACGCGGGTTCAACCAATTACACTTTGCATCACACTTGTACTTAACAAAATAATTGGCCACAACTTTACAACAGTTTGGAGGTTGCAATAATTGTATAATTAAACCAGCTGTTTCTTATGGATTTCTCAGTAACACAGTAACATAACAGGCAGCAATATTTCACCATGGTTGGAAGGGCAATTTAAAAAGTGCTCCAAGCATAGGTTCAGATGAGTATACAAAAACATTTAAGAGGAATTACCTACTAACCATTTAGACCATTGTTAAGAAGTAGAAAGTGTATGGCAACACCAAGACTTTGCCTAAAACCTCTCCAAACTGGATGACTAAAGAGGATATTAATTAAGGAAACTACCAAGACACCAGCTTTGAAGTCAAGTATTGATGCCTGAGTTTAGTCACTATGTGACAAAATCTCACAAGCTTTACAAAGATGTCTGCATGTCAGGGTCTCAATAAAGAAACCTATTCCTGGTTCTACCTGAGCGAGTTTATAATAGTTACTAAAGCCAAACAAATGCATTTATATCAGAATGTTTAATGTCACAATCTCACGACTTTTATGGTAGTAATTGTGATTTCCTATAATTACAAGTACCAGTACGAGTTTTTGTGATCACGTGTCAAAGAAGAAAAGCAATATAGACAAAACCCAACATTGACTGGTTAAATTAGAGGATAATCACTGACCCAGCTTGTTTCAAAAACCTAAGACACATTATTCTACTGAGGTCTACAATGCTAACACAGCAAAGGGATATGAAAATGTGAGCTTGAATTCACTTAACTGATATACTACCGGTATGCATTTTCAAAACATATGGCTTATCTGGTAAATAATGCAGATGACCTACATAATGTTGGGCCAGGATACAACGTTGCACTTGCTAGATAATATACCGATCTGATGGATTTTTTGTTTTTGTTATTGCCACACTTAAACTTGCATTAGGATTGCTTTTGGAGACAGTACAAGCACTTTCTAAAGGGGGTATACACTTAAGGAAAAACAATTTTGTTTTACATTGGACACAAGGGAATTTCTGTGTGACATATTCTATCTGTTGTGATTCCCCTTATCATTTTGTAGCTGAAAGACTGTGCAATCTCCAGACTAGAGTGTGCAGTCTATGAAAATCATACTACAGCATGATAGGATAATCCAGCAAAAATGAATTACCTAATTTCTCAATCTAAAACTAATCCTGGACAGAAGAAACGTCTGGGATCACGAATGAAGGAGCTGTTTACTACTGATGTTGAGAACAAAGTACTTCTTTTAATGGTGAAGCCTGTAATGAGAATCATTTATGCATAAATTACTCAGAAAAAAACAGCATTTAAGCAGAAATAATATAAAGAAGATCAACATATGCAAGCTCCTGAAACACAAATTCACCATACCCGTCATATACAGGATTGGTTTGCGCCATGTTTAGTGAAAGCTTGGAACCTGTTAAACTGCCATGTTGGAGCTGTGTGCCTTATTAACGCAAAGGCAAAATCTTTAAAGCTTACCTGGCAATTTAATTGTGGTTTAAGTGTAAATGAAGCTTTAGAGGTCTGCGGCTGAGAACAGAATGTATTCAAGCAACGATAGACAATCACAGTTTTTTTTACGACACACTGATAGTATCAGAAAGCTGTAATGAGTAGCTTTATAAGACTGACAGGAAATGTAAGCGCCATGTAACTTATTAGTGTCTCCATGAATAGGCCATAACTCTTTGGGTATCACAGACTATTCACATCAATCACGAATTCTTACCACACAATGATGGGCCTTGCTCTAGGATCAAACAATGACAGCATGACCGTGATGTGGCTTGAACGCTCAACCTGCTGGTCAGTAGAACCACATAGAGCCTAATCCAAGCAAATGTAGGTTAAGAAATTTGCTTAAGGCCCCAACAATAGAAGCTTGGTAGAGTTGACTTCCCCTTATCAATAATCCATTACTTTAACTTTAAGTTATTTGATGCACTGCAAGCCAGCTAAAAGCCCTTGAATTAAGTATAAATGTTAAAATGTTTGATTAAATTATTTATAACTGGATATTTTGACTATGGCACACATCCAAATGCAATTGTGGGTGATCCAGAGGGTTCACAGACCAACCTGCAAGGAAAGCTGTTAAGGAAAGCCTTGAAAGTATTAGAATAAAAAGTCAGAATAAAAAGTACTCATTCAAGTACAATTCTAAGAAATAACACTCATTCTAGCAGGAGGGGGCATGCACAGAGCCACAAAAAAACACAGCAAGTTCTTAATTAGCTGCACACAATTAGCTTCCTTCAGATATTCGACATTTAGCCATGATAATATGTATGAGGTTCTGTTCTCGCTGTAACAATTTATCCCAGGCTCTCAAGAGATGCTGTGCAGAAGAACAGTCTGGACTCACAAGCTGCATAAAGAACTATTAATGCAGGAAATTGTGAACTTTTGATTAGTAAAGCATATGCTATCTGTAGCAGCAGGGTGCTTTGTGGTCCAAGCACAAGTCTGGAGAAGTACATTCAGATCCAGATACACACTGAGAAACTGAAACATGAAAAGCTACAAACTGAGCCCTAATTAAGCATGCAGTGCATACTCAGAATCAAGAAAGATCAATTCATGTATATGAATTAATTATTAATTGGATCAGCGTTACGGGTAACCGGTAAAGAATAAATAAAATGTAATGTAAGTCTAGCGTATTTTATTGCCACTTTTCAATTCTAATTTTGGATTGTTATTCTAAATGGCGGTTTCTCCCTTTATGTTAATGATTTATCAGAAACACCTTCATAGAAAAAACATAGCAATATGTACAAACTTTTGGATGCTCCCATTAGAGGTTGCTGCAGACAATACTCATTTTATTTTTGGCACAGGCTTTTGCACCGGATGACCTAGCATCACATTTATCAGAATCAGCACTAGAAGCACAACCCCAGTAGCTAGTGTTTTTCTATAAACATACTTTTCAACATTGATGTTGAAGCTCCACTTAGTATCAAACTCTGGCCCCTGACACCGTCATTTCCAGCAGCTGGCCAGTTTCTACTTGCTCAGCCACCAACAATGCTAATGGTATGTAGAATGCTTATTACTTTCCTGTCTCATAGATATGCATCCATTAATACATTCTAAGATAGCATTGACTAATATATTTCATTATGAGATATTTCATAATAAAGTATCAACGTATAAAAGTATAAAAGTAAAGTATAAAATGTCTTTATTCACCATTTACATGTGTATAGTACACTTAACTATAGAGATAAAACAAGAGTGCATATTTGCGAAAATTCCAGATCATATTAGAAAGATGTAAGGTCAGTATGATACTGACTAACTTGGATTATCCACATAATTCAAGCAAACAGTGTCTTTACCTTATCAGCATATTGACTTTCACTGTCAATGTGCGATAATCAGAAGAGTACACATATCTTTTCAGCTGCTGGTACTGGTACTTTGAGCAGTCAATTCAGTACTTTCAAAAGGGCTCCCACAATTAAAAAGTTGTTTTATAAAGTGGAATGGTTACGTGTTATTTTTTGACAAGGCAGTGCAGCAGCTCATACTGCAAACAAAAACTAGTGGCTTGAGAAGTCATCAGGCTCCTGGTTAGAGTCCATATATGAACCGTATAAAATTATTATAGAATTCCTTATCCCGAGCGACTTACAAAAATGCTTTGTATTTTTCCTAATAGACCTAACCTCAAGTTATTACAAATAAGCAAAAGCATGTGAACACAATGCAACCAGAACCAGCTAGGATCTGATATACGTAAAAGGTTGTTGGGTTTTTTTGGTTGCTGTTTTATTGTTGTTTTTTGTTTGTTTGTTTTTGCATTTTTAGTCTTCACCTAAGTGCTGAGAGTTGAGTTTTGTGGGGGCTTAAAGAGAGCAAAAGCCTTAGCCAATTGGACATTCTGTTTTTAAAACACACCAGGCATTTATTGAACATTATCCCATGTACAGTACATATACTGTAGCCACACAAAGTATGATAGGCTTCTATTTGAAGCAGACATCAATAAACAGAAAGGTCATAAAAGTGTAACAGTTTACTTTGTCAAATTACATACGTTGCAAAGTATATTTCCCAAATTACAAAGTATATTTCCCATTTTTTGTCAATGCTTTCCATTTGCTACTTCTAATCAATTTACTAATTATAATATTGTACCTGACTTTTGGCTCATTTGTACACTGTAGGGAGAAACAATGTAATCACCAGAACTAGAGCTTTTTTTTCTTCAGTGATTTTCATACAAGGCCTTAGATGAAATTATAAGATATATTCTGAATTGATTTGCCTGCCACTGTACTAAGTGGGTATGTTGTTCGTTTAAGGAAATCATACATTAATGAAAACCTCTTACTATGACTTAATTTGAAAAATGTATTATAGTGTAAGCTCAAATTACAAAACTGCTATCAAAAATTACACTTTCATTCATCCTAGTTACTGTATAGTTAAACACACACTTGGTTTAGTATTTCACCCTCACAGGGTACCAGGTCGTCACAGGTCAATCTGATTTCCTCTCTGTCTGACATAGAAAGTTGTGCTTGTTTGGCACCTGAGACATCTGAGTCCACTTCAGTAGTGGGCTAACGAATTGCTGCTGTGCCTCCCAAACAACTATTGCAATATATTTATTAATATTTACTAGATATAATGAAGTGCACTCTGGTACCCCTAAATAAAATCCAGTACAATCAATTGCCTTCAGAAGTTACTTAATTATTAGTCCAGCTGTGTGTAATTTAGTCTCAGTATAAATTCACCTGTTCTGTGAAGGCCTCAGTGGTTTGTCAGGGAAAACTAGTCAACAAACAGAATCATGAAGAGCAATGAACTCATCAGATAGGTCAGAGATATAAAAACATATACCAAGCTGGAGAAGCTGCAGAAATCTGAAGCTCAGGTGGGAGAATACATCCATTGGATAACTATAAGTTGTGCACTCCACAAATCTAGCCTTTTTGAAAGAGTGGCAATAAGAAAACCATTGTTAAAAGAAAGACATAAGAAGTGCTGTATGCAGTTTGCCACAAGACATGTAAGAGGTGCTTTGGTCAGATGAGACCAAAGTTGAACCTTTTGGTTTAAGTGCAAAGTGCTATGTGTGGCGGAAAAGGAACACTGCTCATCACCCTGAACACTCCATCCATACTGTGAAACATGGTGATGGCAGCCTCATGCTGTGAGGATGCTTTTCTTCAGCAGGAATAATAAAGCTGGTCAGAGTTGGTCGGAAGATGGATGGAGCTGAATACAGGGCAATTCTGAAAGAAAGGTTTTTGGTGGCTATAAAAGGCTTGACTCTGTAAAGGAGATTCCCCTTCCAGAATTACAATGATGCTAAATATACAACCAAAGCTACAGTGAAATGTTTAGGATCAAAGAAATGTCATGTGTTAACTCAGACCTGGGGCTGGGGCGAATACTTTTGCTTTAATAAAAAAATTTGAAAACCATGTATCATTTCCGTTCCACTTCACAATTGCACTGTGTGTCGGTCTATTACTATCACTTACAATTTCAATGAAATACATTTAAGTTTGTGGTCGTAAGGTGACAAAATGTGAATGAATACATGAATACTTTTGCAAGTCCCTGTACCCATACCTACTCACTATGGAATTCTAGAGAAAGGCTATTTGACCTCAAATAAGTATTTAAATAATAGAAGCACCTTGAGGATACACAGATGCACATGGGAAGAACAAGTATATCCCAATCAAACAAAGGCTGGGCTGGAACTCAAACCCAGGATTCCTATGGGTTGTGAGGCAACAGAGCTAATCGCTGTGCGGTTAATTTGGATACACCCAAATTATTATAAATTTAACAAGATGGACAAGTATGCTCTCAAGAGACATGCCATTAATGCTTGCCATATAATATGAATGTTTCTCTGTGAGACATGTGACCTGGCTGTGAGCTGTGTCAACCCCTGTGACCGTTTTGATTACAGTATGACAAGCTGTCCATCACATTGGTTGACATTCAGCCAAGGGGAGGTCTGTCATGGTAAATGTTTCATTGGTCAATAATTGGTCACAGACAGCTCCAGGGCACCATCATGATTGGTTACACTTGCAATCCATGCATTCCTGAGAGTTGATCTCAAGTCTTCTCATTATTCTCCAATAATGAGTCAGGCAGCTTTTACTTTTACATGGACAAAGTGAGGTTGTCGTGCATATACTATCTGAATAGGTCTCTGAAAAGGACTAGTTCATATATAGGGTTAAGTATGTCCATGCTGGTATCACACTTAATGTCCATTCTTTGTGACACATACTTAAAAAAAACCCAGAAAACTTCACCTGATCATAGGTGTTTATATAATTTTGCGATGGATGTAAATGCTGGTATATAACTCCACATGTTGGAGCCAATTTAAATTTAATTGCATGGTTATTAGAATTTAGTTTTCTGTACTTTTATTCTTCTAAGAATGCTAATTGATAGATTTTGGAACATGGTTGTGAGGACAGGCACTGATGTTGGAATATAGGGCCTTCCTTAGATTTGGCATGCTTAGGGTCAATACTGGCAAATCATATCTCTATGGACAAGACAGAAAATGTATTAACTAACCTGGTTAGGGGAAAACCTATGATACTGTTTAACTGATGTACTGTTTGTAGGTGTTTGGTGTGTAACAGGTGTGTAACAGTTTATCTATAGAGATTATATGCTTGTATTATGAACCTAAACTGGCAGTTAATGTGGCTTAAATAATAAAGCTCTCTAATTAGAAGTTATGTTTGCATACCCTGTGCATTATTAGAAGACCGTTGCAAGACAGTTGGCCAGGCCTGACCTTTTTACCAGTAAAAAAGTGTTTATTATTTTATGGTATGGTATGTTTCTAACATATATATGTATAAAACATGTATTTGTCTATTAATCTATTATTGCATCATTTGTAAGGTGGCTTAAATCAATAGCAGGGTACATGTAATATAATATTTTTGTACCTGTATGCATCACAATATAATTATTTTAAAATTAAACTTGATTAATGTTATTAATGATTAGCTGCTTCAAAGGCACTTTAAGTTACCGTTTGTAAACATGACAATATATGCATGCAATATAACATATAAAAGTGTAAAACAGACAAACTCAAAATAACAGCAACAATAATAATCTTCAAGTTTGTGCCATGTAAATAGAGTGCTTTTTGCTTCGAATTATATACCTTAAATCAAGGTTTTTGATTAGCTTTCTTAATAAAAACTGTGAAAATCTAGGGTCAAAAATAAGTCCATGGCATTCCTTAAGTTCTTCCATCTGCTAAATTCATTTTTGTAAAGAGCTGCTTTAGCATAGCATCATCCAAACCTTTTTAGACATAAAGTGACTGCTTGAATTTTAACACTGACACTGTGTGCAGCATACATCTTTTGACTTTTGTAATAATGTTCAACATGCTTCATGTTGTCAATATGATGAAAAAAATTCTATAGTCGCCCACAGGGAAGTAACATAAACAATGTGGCTTATCTTAAGATCCAATTAAAGCACCACATTTCATTATTTTATGTAGAGTATTACTTTTCTATGTTATTTTCTTAAATGCTACATAATTTTTATAATTTATTTTTATAATTACACTTTGGAGACCAATAATTTGCAGAGAACTATACCTATAATTTAAAATGATAAATATACAAAGCAATATCCTAAATGCTACTGAACTATTAAAATCCCCTGTACCTGTCATCCAGATACACATGAAATTTTCCATTTGATGTTGGAAAGAGAGCTCACTTACTAATTATCGAAAATGCTCACGTCACTGTTTTTGTGAGCCAAAATATAAAAATGGTTAATAAAGGCTTATTTAAAACACCTTACATCAAATGATCAATATTTAACTTTAAACCAACTCAAGCAAGACCCTTACAATTTTATTCCAGCACTGGAAATTTGTTTGTGGAAATGAAATGGTGTGAGAAGTCATTTGGTATAAGGCATTACTGACACAGCAATCCCCACGATCTACAACAAGTACAAAATTCAATCACTGTGAGTAAAAAAAGAAATCCTTTATAAAAAAAGAAACATCATGATGTTTCAATGCATTGTTAATTGATTAGCAATCAATTTGCAGCCCTTCAAATTGTTATTGAATCAAATCAAGAGGTGCCTATTGATTCCAACCTCTGCATATTATTAAGGTAAGTAACTCACTTAACCCATATTTTCTTGACAGATGCAGTAACTGTAGTACAGCACAAAACACTGTCACCTCTGGTGCAGGAAGTCTGATTAAACACAAAGTTTTAATAAGAACATGCGGCTTCAGCATGAGTAGACTGAACAGTTAGAAACTTTTTTTCTCGCTCTGGATCTGCACTCTTCAGCACCAGAACTGTGCATGAATCGTGGGACAGTTGAAGATTAGTTTCTCTTTGATTGATTACGTACAAAATGAATCGCGTTCAATTTGTGTTGTTGCAGCGTAGACTGTGTGCATCGTAAATACAACAATATATATATTGTGCTGTCACAAAAGACAGTTTCTCATTCCCTGAATGTATCTGAGAAAGAGAGGGCAAAAGAGATAAAGCAAGTCGGGTAAATAGATGACGAGAAAACATGTACTGTTCATTAAATGTGGCTTTAAATTAAAATATTAAATAGTAAAGAAAAAGCAACATGTGATGGCCAAAACTTACATTAAATAAATTAATAGATGGTAAACACTGCAGCATCTTGGCTATTTAGTCAACACCTGGTACATTAAAGTAGCCCTTGTACTACTACTACTCTTTGGACAAAGATCACATAACATGCAAGTTCACAAAGTATATAATGGACCTTAAGCAGTGCATACCATACTCTATGGGGGAAACAGACTGCATCAGGTATCTGGAGTCCTCTAACAAAGAAGGAATACAATTAGACTAGTCTTATACAGCTGTACTGCAAATGAGTTGTAACAGTTATCCATGCAGTATGCATATTCAGTCCCCTGTTGCTAGCAGGCTATTTGGGCAGGTACAATCATTGGTTATTCTCCTCTAGTGGGTATTGATAGGGATTTGGTAGTAGATGCTTCCTTTACCTAGGGGCTAACACAATTCAGGAGGATTTTTTTAGCACTGAGTGTGTAATCTTGTAGGATATGGTAAAGGTAAAAAAATGTCTATAATACCCAACAAAATTCTGTTAAATATCAAAAGAAACAAAAAAATGTAACTTCTTTAGATTAAATGATCCTAAACATCATAATGTGATAAAATTTTGTTTAGAGTTTAAAGACCGTTGGAGTTAAACAAATTATATTATATTTATTTACATTATATGAACATAACCACTTTCAATGCATATATTATATTAGTGCTACACAATTATCACTATTGGTCCTGGTCTTTTCTAGCAAAGTCTATTGTAATCTATAGTAAAATAGTAAACATTACTTTAGCATTATCTTCATCTCCCATCATCTTCACAAATGATTAACTGTTTTTTATTTATTTATTTGTGTTTTTATTACTATTACTATAAAGTTTTACAATCCAAGCAATTGTGGTTTAAGGGTCTTGCTCAAGGACCCAACTATGGCAGATGAGATTTGGACCTTCTGGGTTAGGGTTAGGGTTAAGGTTAGGGTTAGGGTTAACCCGAGTCCAGTACCTTAACCACTAGGCCACCACAGTCCCATTCCATTCCATAACAAAAGTGACCAAAAATTATTTTTTTAACCAAAAATAGCAATTTGAAGTTCTCACTTGTAAACATATGGTAAAAACTTAGTGAAGGACATCACCCAAACTTCCAGCTAAACACATTCCACATGCACATGGCAAGCTGTTCATATTGGAAATCCAAACAGGCCAGACTGCCAAGTTTTTTGCGTTGCACTTCAAGCTGCACTTACTGTCTCTATTCTAGTGGAACAAATAAGAATGCAGTTTCATTATTACCAGGGTAATAATCACTGTCTAAAAGGACTCATTATGAGACAAATAGACTATAGCACTCGGTCTACGTTTTGTGAAGGTTGTGGTAAGACATTCGAAAACATTCATTCGAATGGCTGACAAATTGCATAGCAGCATCACGTCACAGAAAGAGCAGGGTTTGTTTTACACTGAAGACGATGACAGATAAATGAATAGCACTCAGAGTTCAGACATTCGTTTGAATGCGCTCTCATTACCATCATAACTTTCCCTGATATGTTCTGAACTGACTGATGAAGGTTGATTCAAGGTCAATTTATAAGTCTCACTCATTTGTCTGCTGGATAGCTATATCCATCTTATTTTTTTCATTTATTCTATTTATATTTTGTTCTCTGTGTTA